>CAODLS011336403.1:0-25746 GCA_948243855.1 Flueggea neowawraea | reverse complement strand
TACCATATAGTATACACACTATATACATAGTATATTTTCCAAAATTCGTTTTACCAAACTGTTCGCATCATAACATACAACATGCATTCAGACAATATATATATATATATATATATATATATATATATATATATATATATTTGTGCATTCATAGTACGAGACCATATCAAAGAAATAGCAGTGTGGACTTCGCCACCTGACTGCTCAATAAACGCGTATATCTGGCCGAATATATGGTCACCCCAAACCCTGATGACTAGGGCCATAAACATACAATGGTATACCAAAGACTACATACTCCGTAGTAGGGTGTCCCCATATCAGTATGATACATACATAGTATTTCACATACAATCATGCAATGTCTTTTCCCTTATTCCATCATTTACAAAATGCTCTTGTATATATATACCCATATATACTTTAGATTTTCCATATCAAAATGTTGGTTAATAATATTCATATACCCAGATTCTTAATTAACCCAATAATTATTAGTCCATATTTCATGTCAAACCCGACATATCAAAAACAACATACACTCAATTTTGAAAGACACAACCTATGTGTTTGAAGCTGCCATTTCACTCACCTGGTATCCAAAGCTGTGGATCCAGTCAAACACTACTTGTGGGTGGCTGCTCCTGCTGGCAGACACACGAGGCAGTACAAATACAACAGACATCAAGATACGATATGATATAGTACTGTGGCGATACTGGGTGTATGCGTGCAATGCAAATGCCAACTAACTCTCGATGGTATCGAGAACTTATGCCAGAATACCCAAACTCTCATTTCGATCTATACTCGACTGAACAAACACCCACATTGGCTGCAATCAGCCTCTCAAGCAAGGATCTAACCTCATATCCTACAAACAACTTCAAAATCATCAAGAATCCCAACCTTCAAGTTCGGATTTCTTAACCCACTCGACACAAATCGTCAAATCTTGACTCCCAACGTCATATCTATGTATTTATAACACCTATCTATCATAATACATCAGAAAAAACTCTGCATCTGATGAAAAATCTACCAAAATCCAGAACCCTAGCTCGGATCAAACCCATTTCGTTCAAACACGAAATCCTTGAAAACTGAAACTAGAATCCTATGGTTACAACCTTAACCAAGCTTAATCTACCCATATTTAACTTCCTTTATAACAGAAAAGGAAGATATAAACAAAACCCCAAAATTCATTCAAAATCCTAGATGAACAAATGCAATGTGAAGATGACAAAAAGAAGAGATTAAAGGATGATTCTTACCTTCAGAATCGCAATAGAAGTGTCGAGGAGTGATTGAAAGTGCAGAGGAGTAGTTGAGAGAGTGATTTTGGTGGTTGAGATGATTTATGACAGCAAAGAGCCGTAGGTGAGTGTATTTATAGACCCTCGAAACTTAAACGTGACATTTCATTTAATGCATGCAGAAAAGGTCCATCTATGCGGGTTGAACCTTCCTCTACGCACGTTCACCGAGTACTACATGCTTAGACGAAGCTTCTGTGTGCGTAGACGGCATATCTGGTGACCTTTCCCTCACAGATCAAGGATCAACGTGCGCACCACCTAGTGCTATACACGTAGATCACCATACTCACCACTGTTTCAAGTTCAAATAACGTCCAAAATGCACAGATGTCTCCAACACACGCAGACGTGCACAAGCGCATTCACGGTCCGGGTCAGACATCCATCTACATGCATAAAACTAGCTTCAACGCACGTAGATGACCCTCTGGCCTCAATCTATGCACGTAGAACAATCCTCAATGCACACAGATGGCTCTCAACGTGATTTGCACACACAAAACACCTCCGAACATTCTCGATCGAAGTTTAACACCTCAGGAACCCTGAATTTCCCTGAAGTTCGGACAGAATACCATTGGATTTCGGTCAGAACAGACGAGATATTACATACTCTCCCCTCAAAAGAAATTTGTCCCAGAATTTCCAAGTACTAAGTCAGAGCTAACTGCACTAAAACCACTTTTGGTATCAGAGTGCATTACTACACTAGACATACGAACTTAGGCTTCTAAAAGAAGACCAACTCAGTAATCCCCTCAACAGACACCGAGTCTACGTACTCAGAAGTAATCCCAACCTTAGGATTTCGTAGTCATATAATCGAGTATCTAACTCACTCGATCCCAACTATGCAAAATGAACCAAGTATGCAGAACAGAAATGCCAAAATGTATGAATAGAGATAGAGACAGAAGGTACCAACCTATAAATCTGTAGAGCAAAAAAGGTACGGATATCTATGCCACATCTCATCCTCGGCCTCCCAAGTGGCATCCTCTATAGAATGGTGTCTCCAAATTACCTTCATCGAAACAATCTCCTTGTTTCGGAGTCTCTTGACTTGTCGATCAACAATCCGGACTGGAGTCTCATCATAAGACAAGTCGGGTCTAACCTCAACTGACTGTAGTGCCATAACATGCGATGGATTAGAGACATACTTCTACAAAAGCGATGCATGGAACTCCAGATGAACAGAAGCAAACTGGGGCAGAAGTACCAACTCATAAGCCACAGCCCCAACTCGACCGATAACCTCAAATGGACCAATGTATATAGGGCTCAACTTGCCCTTCTTCCCAAATCTCATAACGCCGTTCATCGGGGATACATTGAGAAATACATGGTCACTAACCGCAACTCCAAATGTTTACGCTTTGGATCATCATAACTCTTCTGATGACTATGAGCAGTCTGGATTCTCTACTGGATTAACCTGACTTTCTCAGTAGTCTCTAAGATAAGATCTGGCCCCAGTGGCTCCCTCTCACCGGTTTCGGCCCAACACAGTGGAGATCTACACTTCCGGCCATACAACGCCTTGTATGGTGCTATCCCGATACTCAAATGGTACGAGTTGTTGTATGTAACCTCCACTAGAGGCAAATCAAAATCCCAAATCCCTACAAAATGCACAACACACGCTCTTAACATATCCTTTAAGGTTTGAATCGTTCACTCGGACTGATCATCAGTCTGCAGATGAGAAGTGGTACTGAAATCCAATCGAGTACCTAACTCTTCTTGCAATTTATGCCAAAACTGCGAAGTGAACTGAGGTCCTCTATCTGACATGATAGAAACTGGCATACCATACAAGTATACAATCTTGTCTACATATAACTTCGCTAGGCGTACCACTCCATATGTCATCTTAACAGGGAAAAATGTGCTGACTTGGTCAATCAATCAACGATGACCCAGATGAAGTCGTATCTCAAAGATGTCCTCGGTAGCCCAACTACAAAATCCATGGTGATGTGATCCCATTTCCACTCTGGAAGTGGTAACTACTACATCAACCCAGAAGGACGCTGATGCTCGAACTTTACTTGCTGACACGTCAAGCATATGCTAACTCAGCTATATCCTTCTTCATCCCTGGCCACTAATAAGACTCTCGAAGGTTTCGATACTTGTTAACGTACCCTGGGTGAATAAAATATGTGGCGTTGTGACCCTCGGTCATAATCTCTTCGCACAACCCATCAAAAGATGGTACACACAATCTTAGTCCAAACCAAATGACTCCAGAATCATCAACACTGAACCCTGATACACCAGATCATTTAACTTTATTGATTAGATTCTGCATCTCGAAATCCTCCTTCTGAGCCTCTTGGATCCGATCTAGCAAAATAAGTCTCGCCTCAACATGGACAAACAAGACCCCTAAATAATTAAACTGTAACTCAAATCCAGACTCCATCAGATGCTGCCATTTAGACACTGCAGGACGTCTCTCAGTGCATCAGCAACGACATTAGCCTCGCCAGCAATGACATTAGCCTTGCCAGAATGATATGATATAGTGCAATCATAATCCTTTAACAACTCTAGCCAACGTCTCTGCCTCAGATTCAGGTCTCTCTGCCCGAAAATGTACTTTAGACTCTTATGATCCGTAAAGATCTCAAAAGTCTCTCCGTACAGATAATGCCTCCAGATCTTGAGTGCGAACACCACTGCCGCTAACTCCAAGTCATGCATTGTGTAATTCTATTCATGCCTCTTAAGTTGTCTTAATGCATATGCAATTACCTTACCATGTTGCATCAATACACAACCTAGGCCAACTCTCGATGCATCACAATACACCGTAAAGCCTTTAGATCTTAACAGTAACAATGCACTGGCGCACTCATCAAACACTTCTTCAGCTTTTGGAACCCATCCTCACACCTATCAGACCATACAAATTTAGCTCCCTTTTGCGTCAACCGTGTCATAGGAGCTGCAATCCTCAAGAAATCTTGGATAAACCTCCTATAATACCCGACTAACCCAAGGAAACTCTGAATCTCTGTAGTGGTCTTAGTTATCTCCCAATGAAGTACTGCCTTCACTTTCTTAGGGTCTACCATAATGCCCTCTCTCGACACTACGTGTCCCAAGAATGTCACTTGTTCGAGCCAAAACTCGCACTTCGAGAATTTAGCATACAACTGATGCTCTCTCAAAGTCTACAAGACTGACCTCAAGTGGTCCTCATGGTCCTCCCTACTCCTCGAGTATATGAGAATGTCATCGATGAAGACAATCACGAACCAATCCAAATATGGTCTGGACACTCTGTTCATCAAATCCATGAATGCTGCTGGTGCGTTGGTCAAACCAAACGACATCACCAAGAATTCGTAGTGACCATATCTATCTCAGAATGCTATCTTAGGAATGTCCTCACCTCTAATGCTCAACTGATGATATCCCGACCTCAAGTTGATCTTAGAAAACCACTGCGCACCCTGCAACTGGTCGAACAAATCATCTATCCTCAGAAGTGGATATTAGTTCTTCACCGTCACCTTGTTCAACTATCGGTAGTCGATACACACACGAAGACTATCATCCTTCTTCTTGACAAATAGGACCGGAGTGCCCTAAGGAGAAGCACTCGGCTGAACAAATCACTTGTCTTACAAATCCCTCAACTGAGTCTCCAATTCCTTCAACTCAGCTGGCACCATCCAGTACGGTGGAATCGATATTAGATCGGTACCAGGCTGTACCTATATGTCAAACTCAATCTCCCAATCAGGAGGAAGTCTTGGTAACTCCTCTGGAAATACGTCAAAAAAGTCTCGTACCACAGGTACATCTCAAACTCTCAACTCTGATCCCTCGGACTCAATTAGAAGGAAAGCCAAATACGCCTCACATCATCAAAAAATCATCCTTTCGGCTCTGACTGCTGACACATATCCCCTTACAACATTGTCTCGCTCACCCTGGTAACAGAACTCAGTTTGACCAGGCGGGAAAAAACATACTCTCTTAGCAAAATAATCCAGGATCGCATGCCAGTCGAAAAGCCAATCCATGCCTAATATGACATCAAACTCTCCCACATCTAGCAAGATAAGATCGGCCTTCAACTCATACTCATCTATGGCAACCACACAACCTTGGAAACCAGATTCAGTCAACATCTTGCTACCCAGAGGTGATGAAACCTCTACCAACCTATCCAATTGATGCAACACTAACCCGACCCACTTAACAAACGGTGGGGGTGATAAATGAATGCTATACTCCAGTATCAAATAATACATATGCAGGAGTACCAGATATGGAAAGTGTACTAGTAACTGCGGCATTGGAGGTCTGAGCCTCCTGACGGGTGAGATGGTATACTTGAACCTGTACCCCTCAAGCACTACTCTAGGCTGCCCGGCCTTTACCACTATCCTGACCACCCTGGCTCTTGCTCCCGGAGCTCCTACCAGCTCTTCTTCCTGCACCGATACTCGCTGTTCCTAGGTCTCCTGCAATGGACTGTCATACCCGAGCCTTGACACCCTATTTCATCGGACACTCTGCCACCTTGTGACCCGGTTGTTTACAATGAAAACAGTTGTCTGTAGTTCTATGACATACTATCGTGTGCCTCTTTTTGCTTATCACACATGATGGGATCAAACTTCCAGAGCTCTATCCCCCACTCCGCCCAGCTGGCTGTACCACGCTATGGCTCTAAGTGCTTTGAGATCTCTCTCATCTGAATGGATGTCGGTGTCCTTGCTTCGACTAAGATCCCTAATAACGACCCTACTGGCCTCTAGATACCCTCTCTGTCTTGGCCCTCTTGGGCTCTTTCGAATGTCTCTCATCCATATACTCCATCCCTCTGGCAGCCTCTGCTATCTGCCTCACAGTGGTCAACCCCAATGTCGCTATCACTCTACAAATAGTGGGTTGTAACCCATCCAAAAACTTCCTAGCCAACGCCTCATCTCCCTGACTCTGGGAAGGCGTGTACCTACTCAAGTCCTTGAACTTGTCCTCATATTCTGTCACCAACATACTTGGCCCTTGATAAAAATTAGTGAACTCATTCGCCTTCTTGTACCGAATACTTCGAGGAAGGACAGAAGTAATGAGCTCCTCCTTAAATCTGGCCCAACTGAAACCCTCTCGAGCCTCGAGACTCCTCCACCATCTAGCTGCTCGGCCACTCAAAAGAAATGCCCCTAGTCTAACCCTACTGGCATCATCAGTAATGACTCGAGCCTCAAAACGATGCTCTACCTCCATAAATAAATCATAGGGATCCTCCTCCATCACACTTGAAAATATAGGAGGCTGTAGCTTCATGAACATATCCAGGATATCATCCCCTTTAGTCCATGGTGCAACAGGAGCAACCACTAGAGCATCAACTGCGGCCTCCTCTAGCTGAGGCGACTGAGCTGGTGGCACTACTAGCGGAACTACAGCTGCCCCAATTGGTAGAACCGGCTGATCTACTGCTATCTGATCCGCTATGGCCTGTCCCGATTGAGCTCTCTTTAAGCACTCGAGAACTCTAGTCATGCACTCAAATATCTCCATATGAGCTGTAATAAGCTGCTGCAACTGAAGCTGCTGCTGAGGTACTGGCGTTCCGGCTTTGACGGACTATGTGAATCATGCAGATCCATATCAGACTGAGCAACGGGCTCGTTAGGCTCACGACTAGGTCTACCTCGACCTCTACCTTTACCATGACCACATGTCATATCTACATATACAAACAAACAGAATATATATGCAAATGTCAGCATGCTACATGATCGACATAGTACCAGACAGATATCAGAAGGCTGTAAAAAAGCATTTGGACTGACTCGATCAAAGATACCTATGCTCCACACCGACCTCGTTATACCAAATATACGAACCTAGTCGCTCGGATACCACCTTTGGTATCAAAGTGCATAATTACCCTAGATTTATGAAACCTAGGCTCTGATACCACCTTTGTAATGACCCTTAGTCGGGCCCGTGATCGGCGTACGAGACGGACTGTCTGTGGAAGCCCGATCCATCCCGCACAAGTCTCTATGATCAGACATGCTACCCGACTTATCCAAATATTTATAAAAATGTTTATAAATGAAATAAAATCATATATATATAAATACCAATATATATATATATACACACACACACAATATATCAAAAATATCAACAAAAATGAAATCATCAAAGCAAACCCCAAAATACAAAAGTGAAGCCCAGTATCCCAACAATAACCCGATGTGGAGCTCTAATGACACTGAATAGTAGAGTCCGGACGAGGGCACTCACTATAGTGAAGAAGCGCCTCACTAGGTAGAGGTACGGGTCAGATGCTGTGCATCCAAAAAATATCACCTGCGAACAAAGGTTAACAAGGACAACAAAAGAAAAAGGGGTAACATTCCCTAGTGAGGAAACGACACTCCAGATCGCCTCATTTGTTCCTCACAAGACTGGTTTGAAAACCACCTTCCAAAATACCACACATGTATATATATACCATATAGTATACACACTATATACATAGTATATTTTCTGAAATTCGTTTTACCAAAACATTCGCATCATAACATACAATATGCATTCAGATAATATATATATATATATATATATATATATATATATATATATATATATATATGCATTCATAGTACGAGACCATATCAAAGAAATAGTAGTGTGGACTCCGCCACCTGATTGCTCGGTAACGCGTATATCTGGCCGAAAATACGGTCACCCCAAACCCTGGTGACTAGGGCCATAAACATACAATGATATACCAAAGACTACATACTTCGTAGTAGGGTGTCCCCATATCAGTGTGATACATACATAATATTTCACATACAATCATGCAATGTCTTTTCCTTTGTTCCATCATTTATAAAATGCTCTTGTATATATCTACCCATATATATTTTAGATTTTCCATATCAAAATGTTCGCTAATAATAATCGTATACCCAGATTATTAATTAACCCAATAATTATTAGTCCATATTTCATGTAAAACCCGACATATCAAAAACAACATATACTCAATTTTGAAAGACACAGCCTACGTCTCTGAAGCTGCCATTTCACTCATCTGGCATCGAAAGCTGTGAATCCAATCAAACACCACTCGTGGGTGGCTACTCCTGCTGACAGGCACACAGAGCAATACAAATACAATAGACATCAAGATACGATATGATATAGTACTGTGGCGGTACTGGATGTATGTATGCAATGCAAATGCCAACTAACTCTCGATGGCGTCGAGAACTTATGCCAAAATACCCAAACTCTCATTTGGATCTATACTCGACCAAACAAATACCTACATTAGCTGCAATCAGCCTCTCAAGCAAGGCTCTAACCTCATATCCTACAAATAACTTCAAAATCATCCAGAATCCCAACCTTCAAGTTCAAATTTCTTGACCCACTCGACACAAATCATCAAATATTGACTCCCAACATCATATCTATGTATTTCTAACACTTATCTATCATAATACATCAGATACAATTTCACATCTGATGAGAAATATACCAAAATCTGGAACCCTAGCTCAGATCAAACCCATTTCATTCAAACATGAAATCCTTGGAAATCAAAGCTAGAATCCCATGGTTACAACCTTAACCAAGCTTAATCTACCCATATTTAACTTTCTTTACAACAGAAAAGAAGATTTGAACAAAACCCCAAAATTCATTCCAAACCCTGGATGAACAAATGCGTGGTGAAGATGACAAAAGGAAGAGATTAAAGGATGATTCTTACCTTCAAAATCATAATAGACGTGCTAAGGAGTGATTGAAAGTGCAGAAGATTAGTTGAGAGTGTGATTTCGGTGGTTGAAACCAGTTATGATAGTAAAGAGCCATAGGTAGGTGTATTTATAGATCATCAGAACTGAAACATGTCATTTTATTTAATGCACATAGAAAAGGCCCATCTGCGCCTATTGACCGAGTACTACTTGCTTAGATGAAGCTCCTGTGTGGGTAGATGGCAGATCTGGTGACCTTTCCATCACAGATCAAGGATCAACGTGCGCACCACCTAGTGTTATGCATGTAGATCACCATGCACACCACAGTTTCAAGTCCAAATAATGTCCAACGTGCGTAGACATCTCCAACGCATGAAAATTTGCGCAGGCATGTTTATGTTCTGGGTTAGACATCCATCTACGTGCGTAGAACTAGCTTCAACGCACGTAA
This sequence comes from Flueggea neowawraea, assembly GCA_948243855.1. Lineage (NCBI taxonomy): Eukaryota > Viridiplantae > Streptophyta > Magnoliopsida > Malpighiales > Phyllanthaceae > Flueggea > Flueggea neowawraea. The sequence continues at coordinate 16,207 of CAODLS011336403.1, read as the reverse complement.
ATGACCCTCTGACCTCAATCTATGCACGTAGAACAATCCTCAACACACACAAATGACTTTCAATGTGCTTTGCACACACAAAACCACCTCCAAACATTATTGATCAAAGTTCAACACCTCAGGAACCCCGAATTTCCTGAAGTTCGGACGGAATACCATTCGATTCTGGTCAGAACGAATGAGGTATTACATAGTCCCTAATTGATTGTTATCATGGGAATGATGACAAGCCATGGTGAGTATGTTGCTAAGAGTATAATCATGTTTTACTGATGATGGATATGTGATATCACTTAGAACATATATACTTGGTAGGGAACATGTATTGGGATGACCCGCTATGAAAGCACATTATAGGTCAATGTCACAAGTAGCTTTCATACAGTACTAATGTTTGAGTCCTCCAATTGAAACTCACTATCGACTCCTGCATGAGGAATCCCATGTTTTGACTTAGTCAAATGCTATCCATAATAGGGTAACAATAAAGGCTATGATTGGATATGTCATGAATCTTGTAGAGGAGTGATAGTGAGAGTGATGGATTTGTTCCTCTTATGAAGAGTGATATCTTTAGGCCACTTGATGAGTAGGATTGATGGAATGTATGCATACTCAAAAGAATTGATAAAGGGTGTCATTTTTCATATCAATCTATTTGGGATCAAGAAACACATTAAGTATAAAAGGTTGACATGTGACAATGCCTTATGCTTAATATAGATATCATGAGACAAAAGGACTAAATATCAAACTATGAAAAGTTAGCTCAGATCATTGACCCAAATTTATTTTGTGTTGCCATAATGTATTACTAGATACCACTTATAGACTTTGGGCCCAAGTGTTTGGGATGAGGCATATTGCCAATTTCGAGTGGGCCATTAGGTCACAAACAAGAACGAATTGAATTGGTTCACAAATATTCTCTCTTATGGTAATTAAATTATTGAGATAATTATTTTGATTAATCATTAATAATTTATGATTTTATAATATGAGATATTATCCATTAATGTAATGGGTTGTTATTATAAATCACTTATTATTAGGATAAATATGCTTGAGCTTATTCTTATGTGGGACATGATAATGTGACCCATATGTATTATAAAGGGAGTGATTTATTTACTAATAATGTATCAATTAATTGAAAGTCCAATAACATTAAGAGCTCTAAGTTAGAAATTCGGTCTTACTCCTAAATTGTAGGAAAAATTATGCACACTCCTATTTTTTAGGAGCCCTTGTTCTTATGTTTTAAGGAACTCTTATACTTGTAGAACAAGTAGAATAAAACCTATTACACTTAAACTATGGTTTCAACACACCTCTATATATATGTATAAAGGTGTGGCCCAATTTTATTCACCCAAAATAGAGAGAAAAAATTGTGAGCAAGAATAGTGATTCTTACTGCTAGTACACGTCGCCGATTCAACATAGTTCGTTCGTGTGGATACCTTTAGCACGTTCGTGCAAAGGCAACGTGAATGATAGGAGATCCGAATTTCGAATACTAAAAGCTACACCAAATCTTCCATAGACGAATTTTGGAGCAATATTTTAAGGTAAAAATTGCTAACCCTAATCGTGTATGTTGATATGCATGGATCATTGGTGGAATTCTATGATAAAATTTTTTATTATTTCCACTGCGTTATCCTTGTATGAATGTCATATTATAGTCACAAATTTCAACAATTTCTTCATTTAATTTTGAAGCAAATTTAGTGTCCTCTTAGTGAGCAGGAGTGGATCTTTAAGGACCTTGTTTATGAGACAAATCGGGAACTTCAATATCCTCAACAATTTTCCTCATCCGTAAGATTTTTACACTTCTGAAAATTAATTTCCGAAATTCTTCGATTCTCTCCAATCTCTCTTCAGTGAGAATTTTGAATTTCAAAAACTCATCCTTAGTCACCTTGATGTTTTCAGAACAACTATTCTTCCTTCTTGCCCTTGCTTCTTCATCAATAGATCTAGGAAGGATGACTTTGGGAGCATCACCATCTCTAGTAAAGACCATTTCTTCAGGTTTTGGTCTATGCTTTTCATCCTTCTTATCCACAAAATATCATCGCTTCGAATGTAAGGACGACACACAAATCCTCTGTTGGCAATGTGGAAGAGCTTCATTGCCTTGAGATTTTCTTTCCTGATTTTGTGGGATTCTATCACTTGTTCCTCGTTGAAACCATAAAAGTCTACCTTGAAGTGTTCAAAGATATTGGTAAAGTGGTACGGGAAGGCCATGCTTTCTTTTCTCTGCTTATCCGTGCGACCAAATGTCAGTTTCATGAAGCTTCTAACCTTCTCCATGAATACGTTCAGAACCATTAGTGAAAAATGAACCTCTCGCCCTGTCATCAATAGGTAGATGCAAATCTCATCTTGAAATGTAATCGAATTCTGAGTGTGAGACCTTAGATTGATAACCTTGGTGAGAGCTAAATGCACCATTCTCTACTCAACAACAATATCATTCTGATCCAACAATTCTGCTTCCACAACCACTTTACTTGGGTTTAAGAGAAATTTTTGAACCTCCTCTTTGTCCACTGCTATAAGGTTGCCTTCCTCATCAATAAACTCCTTTTCTTTCTCCTTCCCTTTCTTAGGGATACAACCATTGGTGGGCAACTTGAATAGATCATTCAAAAGCTGATCAGTCACCTTCACCTCAGTCCCATTTACTCAACTTTTGATCCCAATCTCAAACTCTACACCAAATTCATCATCATCCTTAAAAATGCTAGCATTAGTGTAGAATTCCCTAATCAAATCTGGATAGTAGTTCATTTCTTTGGTACAAAAATCATTCAAACCAAACTTCACGAAATTTTTTCTTAAATGTAAGTGGGCCTCCTTCAAACTTTGAAAATCAAACAATCATAAATCTAAAAACTTCATCAGCTCAAAAGTACTATACCTCCTATCGACATCCATATCAATAAACGTATTGGATTCAAACTCCTCTTCAGTGAAAGTTCTCCTAGATTTCTTAGGAGTTGAGGTTTTCTTACCTTTGGGTTCTGTCTTGGTGACATGTTCAGATCGAGGCCGCTTAACCCCCTTTGTAGAAGCTTTCAGAGTGGTAGCAAAAACATTATGGAGTTGTTTTCATCTTTTCTCGCCTTTCTTAGCCATTTGAGTCAACGTAGATGTTGAGAATTCAACAAGCTAGACAGAACAAAGGTTAGGGTTTGTAGTGAGATGAAGAGATAGGTATAGGGTTTCGTGATCAAATGGAAGAAGATGGTTGTTTCTGGAGAAGAAGTGATGTTTGTTTCGAGTTATAAGAAACAAGTTTGAAGAAAGAATCATTTGTAATGATTTTAAATAGAGGCGGTTCAATTTTGAGAAGAATTGAAATTTTAGGCGGGATATGAAATTTAGAACAGGGTAGTCAACAACGTGCGGACATAATGAATAATGCGCACTCTTAATGATAGTTTATAATGACTAACACGAGTTATACATCATCTGCGGACGTTGGTGAGAGTTGATTTAGGTGAGCACTTTGGACAGAAGGTCATGTAAACCATCTATGCCCGTTGAAGCCTCAATAACGCGCTTCAATGCCACTTGTACCATTGACGTGCATTCTTGCTCAACTCCACACCTTAATGCCAATAACCACTAACGAATAGCTCACCTTAGTAATCTTTAATGTCAAAGACATTTTTTGAACAACGTACATTCATAACCAATAACACACCTTAGCAAATGACATATGATACCAAGATATACTCAGAAAATCATTAGCGTTCACTAATCCCTTAGAACGCGTTTTATAGATTTTCTTTGTAACTCAAACGATTTTGACACCATTCATCTATGTGTCTACCCCATCAACAATGCTCTCAAATGATATAAACTGACTATATATTCACTGCAATGTCTCATCAGCATGCAGATTAGATCATCCACATGCGTTGCTCACGACCACTAAAAATTTCCAGAAGAATTTCACAACCAATTCCGCGCTCTAACAAGCCATATCGCACTTTAATGCCAAAAGTCTACAAGCCAATCTCAACCTCATCTCTGATAATGTGCGCTGATAACCATTAACGCACTTTGTTGCCTTTGATCTCGATACCTTACTCATTTTCCAACCATGTACTTGATCTCATTTCCAAATAGAGCACTTTGATGTAATTATGAATGCATAAATGAATGATTATGAGCATGAATAGCACAATTCTACACAAATCAAAATTCATTCAAATCACACATCCTAATACGTCCATGAATAGAAACAAATAGTTTTTCATCAAAGGGGTTTTGTTGAAATATCAGCAAGCTCATATGTTGTTGGCACAAATTCTAGTTCAATATCACCCTTGAGAACATGATCTCTAATGAAATGATTTTTGGTGTCAATATGCTCGGTCCTAGAATGTTGAATGGGATTTTTAGAAATGTTTATGGCACTTGTATTGTTACACTTGATAAGAATTTTAGAAATATTGATTTGAAAACCAATGAGTTGTTGTTTTATCCACAAAATTTGTGAAACACAACTTTCAGCTCCTACATATTCAGATTCGGCAGTGGATAATGGAACACAATTTTGTTTCTTTGAAAACCAAGATACAAGTGAGTTGCCCAAGAATTGACAAGTACCCAATGTGCTCTTCTTATCTAATTGGCTTCCTACATGATCAACATCATTATAGCCAACTAGATCAAATCTATGATTCTTAGGATACCATAAGCTAACATTCTTGGTTCCAATCAAAAACTGAAAAATTCTTTTGGCAGCTATAAGATGAGACTCTCTGGGACATGATTGAAATCTAGGACAAAGACATACACTGGACATAATATCAGGTCTACTTGCTATAAGATAAAGAAGTGATCTGATGATACATCTATAAAGTTTCACATAAACTTCTTCTTTGATATAGACATTTAATAATGCACTTTTTACATCCATTTGAAATAATTTGAATTCTTTCAAACACGCATTTGCACACAGAATTCTGATTACTTCAAGTCTTGCCACCGGTGCAAAGGGTTCTTTAAAGTCAATACCTTATTCTTATAGATATCCTTGTGCAACAACTCTTGATTTGTTCTTTACCACATTTCCTTCTTCATCTTCTTTGCTTATAAACACCCATCTTGTTCCAATGATCATAACTCCATCTGGTCTAGTAACTAGCCATCAAACTTCATTCCTTGTGAATTGGTTCAACTCTTCTTGCATGGACTGAATCTAGTATTCATCTTCCAAAGTATCATTCACATTTTATGGAACTATTTGAGATATAAATGCATAGTTGGCAGCTTGTTGGATGCACTTCTAGTTGAGATTCCTTTGACACATCTCCAATTATAAGATCTTGTGGATATGATTTAGCATATTTCCATTCTTTAGGCAAAACATTGATTTTCACATCCTTGTAATCTTCTTGGATTTGCTGAGATGATTCATTCTTATTGTCATTGATGTTCAAATCCTTCATTTTGTCTCCAATACCTGGGCTATCATTATCATAATCCAAACTAGGCACAAAATGGTTAGTCTCATAAAAAATAACATGTATGGACTCTTCAAATTTTTTTCACCTTTTGTTAAAAACTCTATAAGCCTTACTAATAGATGAGTATCCAAGTAAAATACCCTCATTGGATTTAGCATCAAACTTTCCTAAGGTTTTCTTCCCATTGTTATAAACAAAACACTTGCCACCAAAAGCATGGAAATAGGAAATGTTAGGCTTTCTATTTTTCACAACTCGTAAGGTGTTTTCTTGAGTATGGATCGCACATAAGCCCTATTGATTATATAACAAGCTGTATTCATAGCCTTCGGCCAAAAATAATTTGGCAAATCATTCTCACTTAACATTATCCTTGCCATTTCTTGCAATGTCCTATTCTTCCTCTCAACAACTCCATTTTGTTGAGGTGTCCTTGGAGCTGAAAAATTGTGCAAAATTCCAAAATTCTCACAATAGGATTCAAATGGCTGACATGATAATTCCCCACCTCTATCACTCCTAATGGAGGTAATGATGTAGCATTTTCCATTTTGGACTCTTTTACTATAAGACGCAAATGTATGAAAAGTTTCATTTTTATGTGCTAAAAAGAAAACCCATGTAAAACATCATTAACAATCACAAAATAGTAACATTTTACACTAAGACTTGGAGTGCTAAAGGTACCAAACAAGTCCATATGCAAAAGCTCTAAAGGTCTTGTGGTAGAAATCAAATTTTTGCTTTGAAAAGATGATTTTGAATGCTTTCCTTTAACACATGCCTCACACACCAAATCCTTTTCAAATTTGACTTTTGGTAAACCTCTTACTAAATCTTTTCTTGAAATTTTTGAAATGGTATGCATGTTAGCATGTCCTAATCTTCTATGCCAAAGCCAAGCATCATTGTTCACAATCAAAAAGCAAGTCTCATTAAAGGAAGTAGAGTCTGACAAATCAACAACATAGATATTATTTCGCCTCAACCCAGTAAATAACACATTTCCAGCCACATCATGAACAATGCATTTGTTAGGTTCAAAAACAACTTATAATTCTTATCACAAAATTGACTAATGCTAAGTAGATTATGCTTCAAGCCATCAATAAGTAATACATTGCCAATTGTGGCATTAGGAGCCTTACCTATCTTACCTTTTCCAACGATTTTACCTTTAGCATTGTCTCCAAAGGTCACAAGGCATCCATTCTTAGGATTAAGTTGAGAGAATATGGCTTTATCTCTAGTCATATGGTGAGAGTATCCACTTTCTAAGTACCGCACATTTCTCTTTGCTTTTGCTATCAAAGACACCTACAAAGACATATCAAGCTTTTGAAATAGGTACCCAAATTTTCTTGGGTCATTTAAGGTTAATTCTAACTAAGTTGGAAGGAAATGTTCCTTTTGGAACCCAAATTCTCTTAGTTCCAACTTTCCTATTCAATCCCATCTTGAAAGAATAACAAATGTGTCCATGATCACTACAAGATGTGCATGCATTGTCAAGAACAGTCCCTTGTTTTACAAACATGGTTTTAGAAGACTTTTTAGGTGTAAAAAATTGTAGCCTAAGCCATGCTTGGATACAGATTGTCTTTGAGAACCCAAAAGTTCCTCAAGTTCTCTTTTACATTTGTAAGCTTGTAGGCAATGTTGGAAAACTTTTCAACCTCTTTCTTTAAAAGCAAATTCTCTTTAATTAAAGCCATTTTCTCTTTACTCAAATGATTTAATTTTGCACCAAGAGCATTTGAAATTTTCTTTAGTGCAACATATTTAGCACTAAGTTTTTGAAATTCATCATGCAAGTCATCAAATGCATCATGTAGTTAATCAAAAGTAAAGTTTTCGATTACCTCATTTTCACTATCACTTGAAGATTCATCCTCTTTTGGCATTAGGCTTATATTTACCATTTCTTCCACTTCTTCATTCTCTTCGGAGCTATTATCCTCACTATCACTCCATGTAGCTTTCATGGCTTTTTCCTTCTTTTTTCTTCGTAAACTTAGAGAATTTCTTGGCAAAAGGACAATCTTGCTTCATATGTCCTGGTTTGTTACATTTGTAACAAATGATTGATTTGTCCTTCTTGTATTCCTTTTTGAAGTCCTTCTTGTATTCTCTTGGTGAATCCCCCTTTGAGATTTGATCCTTGTTCTTTTTCCATGGCTTGTTTCTTTGCATGAAGCGTTTTAATCTCATATCATACATAGCCATCTCTTCATCATTGTCCTCTTCTTATTCATCCTCGGATTCTTCAATTACTTTGGACTTTAGGGCCAACTCTTTCCTTCTATCACCTTTTGAAGCTTGTTCTTCATCTTCATTTAGCCTCATTTCATGTCTAAGAATAGAACCCAACAGCTCTTCCAAAGGTAATTTGTTGAGATCTTTAGCTTCTAATATAACATCCTTCTTTGATTCCCAAGATTTTGGTAGAGCTCTCAACACTTTCCTTACAAGTTCAGAGTTTGAGTACATTTTTCCAAGTGCCTTTAGCCCATTTAGAATTTCATTGAACCTATCAAACATCTCTTGGATTCTTTCTCCTCTTCCATCTTGAATAACTCGTATTTATGAACAAAGAGAGACATTTTGTTTTCTTTCACTTGTGAAGTCCCTTCATATGTTATCTCCAATGTTCTCCAAATCTCATTAGCAGTAGAAAACTGTTAGACCTTGTTGAATTGTGCTTTACTCAGGGCATAAAACAATACGTGCATAGTCTTGTTGTTGTATCGTACCATCTCTTTGTCACTGTCTATCCATTCAGCTTTTGGCGTCAAGACTTCATTTCCATACACTATCGGGACCCGTCTCTACTGCATCCTATACTTCTTCAGCTTCACACCTTAAGAAAACCATCATTCTTGTCTTTCAATAAACATAGTCACTGACATCAAAGAAAGGAGCTCGGTTAGTAGCCAAACCTTTATATCTAGAGATATCTCCCATGGATGCCATTTTGGATCTTTGAAATCAAGGTGTTTAAACCTTAAATTTGAGCACTCAAGATCGGATAGCAATTTTAATCCCAATGTGGCTATCCAATAGGGAGTGAATTAGATTTCTTGCTAAAAGTTAAAAACTTTTTAAATCTTTTTGTATATTTTTGAAAACAAAATCAATAGCTCAATCCAAAATACAACCACACAAGAATGAAATAAAGAGAGTAAGAAATAGAGAAACAAAGGTCGAATTTATTGTGGTTCAGTCCTCTTTGACTTACGTCCACTTTTCTAGCTCACTAGAGAGTTTTCAATCCACTACCACCTTGCTCACTTGTGGGTGGAGGAAAACCGTTACACCTCTTATTTTACAAGTTCACAAGAAACATTTACACCATATTTTTAACTGGCCAAAACAAGAAAACCAAACCTTTTTATTTTTCTAAGAAAACAAACAAAGCAAACTTATGCTACCTTCATGCTTTAACACTAAACCTTGAATACAAGTGGATTCTCAAAGTTAGACACACTAACTCAACCAACTCTATAACAGAAAAGAAAATCAATTCTCAGTTGGTATGAGAAAAATGAATGGCTCGAAGAGAGAGAAGATCAAGAAACAAACTAGCAAAGCTTGGGCACACTTTTGAATATTCTCACTTGTCTCTTCTATCTTGGACGACTCTATTTATAGAGAGTCTTTAAATTGTAGCCTTTTGAAGCCCTGAAAGAGTCATTATGAGATATGTCCAAAATTATGAATTTAATTTACTTCATGGACATGAATGTGTGTTGTAGCAATGAAGGTGCATTCTTCAAATACCCAGAAGATGATCAAAGTGCATTGTAGTCCACCAACAAGCTCCAGTGACATTTCCAGTCTTTTGGTAGAATATACTCCTTTCACTAGCACGCTTTGAAGATCATCAGCGTGCCGTCATAATGTTATCAACGTCCCTTATTGAATCCTCAACGTGCATTGTTGACTTCAAGCTCACTTCTTGATTCTTACACAATCTTGTATGGGGGAATATTCAAATATTGCACCTTTACTCAATGTCCCGAGGAGCGTATCAGCTTTTGTCATTTTTTGATCAGTGAAACAACTCCGAGCGTTCTTGATTGCAAGTGTGCATTGTTGAAAATAAATAAAGATTGCACCTTTACTCAACAACGTACGTTCTTGAATCAATAGTGCTCCATCATCTAAAGAACATTGATGCATCTGTGATGAATCTAAGGTATCTCTTCAATAGCACACTTTGATGATCATTAGCACTCTCTAATCATTCACTTTAGAGATATCGAGAATTCAGATTCATGCATTCTTCATTATCAACGTCTCCATCTTCAATCTTTGAATAAGTTCCAGAAATGCTTGGACACTGTCAACGTGTGTGCTTCATCATTAACTCGCCTAGATGCATCAAATGGAAAGAAGAAGATAATATATTTGTGCATTAATGTCATATCCATGCTTTGATGCCATTTTGTCTTAGAGCCAGCGGGGATAAGCAACCGATATCACACGTTGGTTACGTAGAACGTGCGTTGCTTAACTATTTCAGTTGTTTTACAAATCATCAAAACTTAAAGGGATTTTGCATTTTGTCCATACAATAGAGCAACATCTCTCAACTTAATCCAAAGAATGTAGGCCTTGTGACCTTTGGAGAAAATTCAAAAGGTAAAATCGTTAGAGAAGGTAAGATAGATTGGATGATGAAAATGATAGCCTAGGTATTGGAGACAAAATGAAGAATTTGAACATCAATGACAATAAGAATGAATCATCTCAGCAAATTCAAGAAGAGTCCTAGGATGTGAAAAACAATTATTTGCCTAAAGAATGGAGATATGCTAAATCACATCCACAAGACCTTATAATTGGAGATCTGTCAAAAGGAATCTCAACTAGAAGTGTTATACAACAAGCTTCCAACTATCCATTTATATCTCAAATTGTTCCAAAAAAATGTGAATGATGTCTTGGAGGATGAATATTGGATTCAGTTCATGCAAGAAGAGTTTAACCAATTCACAAGGAATTAATTTTGGGAGTTAGTTCCTAGACCGGATAGAGTAACGATAATTGGAAAAAAATGGGTGTTTAGGAACAAAGAAGATAAAGAAGGAAAAGTGGTAAAGAACAAATCTAGACTTTGAAGAATCTTTTGTACCAGTGGCAAGACTTGAACCAATCAGAATTCTTTGTGGATATGCATGTTTCAAGAACTTCAAGTTGTTCAAATAAAAAATATGTAAAACGTGCATTCTTAAATGGTTATATCAAATAAGAAGTTTATGTAAAACAACCACCAGGATTTGAAGATCCACACCATCCAAATCATGTCTTCAAGTTGAAAAAGGCACTCTATGGATTAAGGCAAGCTTCTAGAGCTTGGTATGAAAGATTAAGCCAATTCCTTTTGAAGAATGGTTTCAGTAGAGGTAAGGTGGATAACAATTTGTTCATTAAACATAGAAATGATGACTTACTTCTTGTACAAATCTATGTTGATGATATAATATTTGCTGCTACTAACCCTTCTTTGTGTGATGAGTTTTCTAGGCTAATGCAAAAGGGGTTTGAAATGAGCATGATAGGAGAGCTCAATCACTTTCTAGGATTGCAATTCAACCAAGGAAAATATGGCATTTTCATAAATCAAAGTAAGTATATCAATGATATGCTACAGAAATATGGAATGGAAAGTGCCAAAGCAGCTGGAACACCAATGATCACAACTATGAAACTCATCAAAAAAGAGGAAAGTACAAATCTGGATGAAAAGCTTTACAGTGGTATGATCGGATCACTTCTTTATCTTACAGTAAGTAGACATGATATTATGTTCAGTGTATGTCTTTGTGCTAGATTTCAAACATGTCCTAGAGAGTATCATGCTATAACTATTAAAAGAATTTAGCGGTACTTGATTGGAACCAAGAACGTTGGCTTATGGTATCCTAAGAATGATAGCATTGATTTAGTTGGATATAGTTATGTTGATCATACAGTAAGCCAATGAGACAGGAACAACACATCGGGTACTTGTCAATTCTTGGGTAACTCACTTGTATCCTAGTTTTCAAAGAAACAAAATTGTGTTGCATTATCCATTGTCAAATCTGAATATTTAGCAGTTGCGAGTTGTATTGCACAAATTTTGTGGATAAAATAGAAACTCGATGATTCTCAAATCAAGATTTCTAAAATTCCTATCAAGTGTGACAACACAAGTGCTATAAACATTTTTAAAAATCCTATTCAACATTCTAGGACCAAGCATTTTGACATCAAACATCATTTCATTACAGATCATGTTCTCAAGGGTGATATTGAACTATAATTCGTGTCAACAACATATCATCTTGCAGATATTTTAACAAAACTCCTTGATGAAGGGCAATTTATTTCCATTCGTAAATATATTGGGATGTGTGATTTGAATGAATTTTGATTTGTGTAGAATATGTGTTATTCATGATTATAATCATATTTAATATTAACAAAATGTTTTTCGTTGATCTTCAATAGATATTACATATTTCTAATGTGAATTTCATTTAGGCAAAGGAATTGGACCGAGAGCCTCGCATCGATGAGTTGTTTGATCACCTTCACCAGAACGAACACAATGGAAAAACTTTTGCAGATGAGCAGTCTCAACTAGAGCATGTGTGTGTGTTTAAAACTGTCGTATTCTTCCACAAAATAATTACTTGATAAATATATTTATATTGACCATGTCTTCTTTTTTTTCAGGAGAGCTACCACTAGATTATTGAGCAACAAACTCAATCTGAATTTGGATCGGCTGAGCATATACAGCCTGATGAGTTTGCTGCGTTTCTCGAAGCGACAAGAGGAGTGCGTAAGGGACGCGTTTACAGGTTGGGGTCTCAAGCTGCTTGTTATTATGATCTTGGCACTCGGAGTTCTTCCCTTCCGTCCAGTAGACAACAAATTCGACACTTGACTAGTCAAATGGAAGACTTGAAAGTGTTAGCCTTCCAAGTCTAACACCAATGCGAGATTGAATCTCGGTTGCAAAAAACTTTGGATATGCTGAGCACTTGGTAGCAAATACACCGCGACCATCTACGGATCCATTGTCCAAAGCACCGCATCCACTTATTGATCAGTCACTAGTAGAGAGCACCCACCCACTGATCAATCACTGTCAGTCACCCTCTGATGGACACACTAGCATTTGATCGATGTATGTATCGTCTATTTTACTTATTTTGGATGATAACATTTTGGTACTTATTTTGGATTATTTTAATGATATGTTTTTTTAGATTTATTCCAATTATTCTATTACAAAATTCTAGTTTGTTTTAATTGTTAGTTCACAATACATATATCATAAAATTTCTTACAAAAGTTATGAAATTAATTTTTAGGAGAAAACAAAAAAAAACAAATTTTTAAAATATATCGACCGAAAAAATCTGTTCGAAGAAAATAAATAAAATAACACTTGCGGCGAACAAAATTTCCTCAAATTAAGGCATTGCCGACGTACATTCCGTAAGTAATGTTGTGACTGATGTTTCATTTGTAAAGTCGACGTGGTCGGTCAAAAACCTGTTGAGCCGCAAATGCACGGTTGTTCAAGTTGTAAAAATATCATTCTCACGAGAACCATAGATTTATCCACTGATTAATCTAGTTTCAATTTGTTTGAGAGATAAAAATGTCAATTGATCCCATGTGTTGATTGAACCCGGAGCCAATGAATTCAACCATGCATTGGCTCGGTCTTTGAGAGAGAATGGGAACAAAGGTAGCCTTATAGCATCATCCGATACTCCATTGTATTTGAAAGTGTCACAAATCTTCAAGAAATTGGCAATATGAGCGTTGGAGTTTTCATTTGCCAAGCCATAGAATTGCACACTTAATTGGATCATTTGCAACAATGCCGGCTTGATCTCAAAGTTGTTGGCATTCACCAGCGGTCTAACAACTCCTTGTTGGTTGGCATTGAAACCCAACCTCACATACTCCATAAGGGTTAGTCATGGGGCCGCTTGGTTAGCTTCTTCTTCAGCCATTATTTCGTGTCTTTCACGCCTCAAATCCCTCTCGTGTCTTGCAATCTCATGAATGTATGCTTCTAAAGATGGTTGTGATCTTTTTGTCATACACCTAAACAATTGCAAGAAATAAGAAACGTAACGCAAGAAATAAGAAACGTAACACAACAAAATGAAAATAAAATTCTCAAATCAAGTTTAACTAAATCAACACAAATGTTAAATCTTATAGTCCCCGGCAACGGCGTCAAAAACTTGTTGAGCCACTAGTGCACGGTTGTTCAAGTAGTAAAAATATTATTGTCACGAGGACTATGGATTTATCAACTAATTAATCTAGTTTCAATTTGTTTGAGAGCTAAAAATTGAATGATCAATAAAATAAAGAAAACAACAACTATAAACTGAAATTCAACTAATGCTTTTGACAAACAATCAATTTAACAACCTAGGAATTAACACTATCCACATTCCCTCTTAGTCTCTCAATTGGGTTTAACAATGCTAAAGCTCTAGACATCAAATAATTTTAGTTATCCTCTCTCAATCAATAACTAACTATCTAATTAGATAACAAGAGTGCAATTCTAATATCTCAATTATCAATTCCAACCCAAGTTATACCAATTGATGCATTAAGCAATCCTTTGAGCAATTAGTTAATCCTCAAGATCTCTTAATGATTCTTAACTAACCCGATGTTTATGGGTCTATTATGCTACAATTCTCATTGCAAACATAACACAAATAATCTAATTCAATCTCTCAATTGTAATTAGAACAAGCAAATCCAATAAACACTGCAAAGCTTAATATCAAACCCAAAAGATCAACATGAAAGGAATGCTTAAAGAGTTAATTCCTACAAAATATTTAGCTATCGCTAGAATTAAAAGAAAAGAAAACAATAACAATACTCAATTCCATCAAATAAAATAAGCTAGGAAGTAGAAAGAAGAACTCTATAGCCATCGCTTGAACTCTTCTTCTTGCCTTCGTCTTCAAGACCTCCCTCTTACTCTTCTTCTAAATGAAGGAAATGAAATTGTGACTTGTGTTATGTAGGATGTTGGTATTCTTCCAAAACAAGGGGTTTTATAGCTTTCTTCCAAGGTGTCCCCTTAAATTGCCCATGAATGTATTTCAATGCACCTTAGGTAAGTTACAATTGAGCCACTCTTCAGCTTCTCCAAGTGAAAACCATCCTTGCCAGATGCCCAGTTCCTCTCGGTTGAGACAAATATCTTAGTCGAAACACTGCATCAGTCTTGTTAGTGATATGCCCTAGCCCAATCATATGTACATTGTGGTATCAGAACCACTTGCAATTTCGATATTATTGATTTCTTATTATGTGATAATATGAATTTTTTGTTTATGATCTGTTATATATGATGTAATATTTTTATGATCAGTTGTTGCTAAATTCGTTATCTTGCTTATGATATGTGATGTCTTTGATGATGAACGAGATTGATGATTCATAATGCAAATAGGATTGCTAAGGTGCGCGTGACTCCTAATGTGACCAGGTTTCCAACTCCTAATATGATTAGGACTCTTAATCCTAATATGATTAGGACTTATACTCCTACTCCTAGTATGGCTAGGATTACTATTCCTAATATGATTAGGATTCCTATTTCTAATATGATTAGGATTACTACTCCTAGTATAATTAGGTTTTCTAATGTGATTAGATTTATGAGTATGAATGCTATTTTTAAGGGTAATCCGAATGTTAATGAGATTAATGAACAAGGGATTTTTAAGGCAGCAACTCATTCAAAGAGTCAAGCAAATTGTTTTCTTTCTGGGGGCGCTGCCACTTGACCCATGTCCGCTAACTGGCTAGTGGAACCGCCGTTCTGTCTCTGCGTAGTACCTTATAATTAATTGGATTAAGAACACCGAAATTTATTACATGTTCATAATATGATTATATGCTTTATGTGTTTATATGCTTTTGCATGGCGCATGGCATGACCCTATATGAATGTTCAATGTGATTGACAGGTTATTTTATGGGATTGTACTATGTAATTTTTTATTTTTATTTACTTTGGGCTTTAAGACACAAAATGTGTGTCTCTTAATTCATTACTTTAGTATAGAATAGCATAGGAATTTTATCTATTTGTAATGAAGAATGGAGGCCTGTTCGTGACCATGAAGACAAGCCTATGAAGATGAGGAGTGCTTAAAGGTTGACTTTATGATCTCCATATTGGCTTATGGAGATAATTTTATTTTATGGGCCATGTCATGTCATGTTTTAATGCTTTATATATATACTTGTGTGTGATGCATGTATGTGGTGGATGATATATTATCGAACGTAATTTATCATGTTTACACAACGATAATCCCTCACCTAAATATTATGTCATAAAATGCCTTCCATAATTCACCACTTTTCAATACTTCGATAGTCGGAATATAGGTTCTGCCAAAGCAGGGTGTATTAGACAATATTAGGAAGGCAAGAGATGGGTAATGGTGATATCCATAAGTTTGAATATGGTTAGACTTGACTAGGCTATCAAAACGGTTTTGGGCCTAAGGGCATAAGATGGGATTTCATATGCCGGGATGTGAGATGTAAAAATATCATATAATTCAAGAATTATATGTGACATAATTGGAAAGAGTTCGTACCTGAATAACTTAATTTTAAGTGTTGAGCCAAAGCCAAATTTAAAA
>CAODLS011336376.1:0-15632 GCA_948243855.1 Flueggea neowawraea | reverse complement strand
TAAGAAGACCGTGGATGAGATTTTCTCTTCAGGCACTGGAGAGTTTGATGAGGTTGAAGTTTATGAGAAAATCCCAGCTGATCTTAGCATAAATGCCGAGAAGGCTAAAGGTGTGGTTCATGAACTTGCAAGGAGTAGACTTTCAAACTCATTGATTCAGGCTGTGGCGCTGTTAAGGCAAAGAAATCGTCAAGGAGTGGTAAGAATTGTTTATACTCGTCATCTTAAATACAAAAAGGAATTGTTTGTACTTTTGGTTTTCCTTATAGTAGCAATTACTGTGCTGTTCATGCTGTTATGGTTTGTATTGCTTTGGTGTTGAATTGGACTCATTTTTTGATGCCGTGGATATGGTATGTATTTTTCTGAACAGATCTCTACACTTAATGACTTGCTGGCTTGTGACAAAGCTGTGCCGTCGGAACCATTCACGTGGGAGGTGCCGGAGGAGCTTGCTGATTTGTATACTGTTTATATCAAAAGTGACCTGGCCCCCGAAAAGCTATCGCGTTTGCAGTATCTGCTGGGCATAAGTGATTCCACGGCTGCTGCTCTTCAAGAAATGAAGGATAGAGTGCTGCCAGTTGGGTCAGAGGAGAAGTTTGTGTTCTAGTGGGGTGGCAATTCAATACTCTTTTTTTGCTTACGCCGGAAGGGCAATCAAGCATATGCCTCACCAAAGGATGTTAGTTGTTCAACCCGAATTTTTCAATGTTACACTAGATGAGGATTCTATATAGTCGGCGAGGTAATGAGATTGATATATTGCAAGTTGTGAGGATTTTTATCTTTTTTTGTAAAAAATAGCTTTGATGCAATATTCTATATCTGGAGAAATTCCATTTTTGTTTCAGGACATTGTGTTCTGAGCTGTATTCTGTCTCTACAATACATGGCAGAGAAAATTGGATACCAAATAGAGCACACCACATAGTGCAACGTAAAAAGTAATCTGGTCAACCAAAAGAAACCCATGGGTTGGAAACGGCGATGATCACAGAATGTTTTCCTACTTACCTGCCAAAAGAAACCCCTCTTGTTGCAAAAGCTTAGTCTATCAGGAATGCCTTGCATCTGACTCGGCAATTGAAGAATTCTGATAATTCCTGGCTTAATTTGATGTTGCTGCATTACTTCCATTTTTGTAAGGTGATTCCTGCCTAGTCCCATGGAAAGTTGATTTTTTTTTATTATACAAGACATTGGCGGAACCAGGAATTTTTTGAGAATGGGCAACTTTGAACTGAATTTTTTTCACAAAGTAATATATTCTTGAAATAAATTTTATTCAGTGTTTTTAATTTTAAAATAAGCTTTAAATATTTATGATACATCATGGAGATGATTCCACTAAACTCATAGGTTTCTTAACAACAAATTTATCCATTTTCTACATAAATTAACAATTGAAAATTGACATTATTCTAATTTACAAATGAAACTCAAATAGTTAACTATAAAATCGAAATTAGAAGTAAAATTATGTATCTAATTAAAAATTTATTGACTAAATTTATACACATATGGAAACACTTCTAAAAACATTTCACCGGCGGTCGCCCCAGTACGCTCCACCATGGCTCCGCCTGATGGACTTTGTTTGTTTAGCCTCTCAGTAGACAAATCTTTAACTTTTAATTACACTACAAAAATAAACTTTTACCTCGTGTGTGTGATTGTATAGTCATTTCATTTATTAAAAATAAAAGAAGTCAGAAAGAACTAAAGAGAGAGAGAAAAGAACAACAGTGAAAAAAAATTCGAGTCCTTTTGAAACATTGTATATAAATATTAATCTCATAAAAAAAAAATAATTAACACATTTTTTACAATTCATTAACAACAAAAATGCCAAAACTACTACATCAGGAAGGACAAAAGCATGTGCACTTAAAATCTTTTCCAATTGTCCATGGAAAAAAAAATCTAATCAATTAACATCATCTTCTGTTAAACAACAAGATCTATATTATATTAATTATATACATCAATTATATGTAAATTTATGTTCTCACATCGTTTAAGAGTTGAGATTAATAGTAGCTTATAAATATCATCATTTCTCAAGCTACAGAGACTTTTTTCAAGGACAAAATCATGAAAGTTCATGAGCTCAAAGCAGATAAAACCTAATCGTCGAGAAATATGATCCACAACAATATATAATATGAACGTACAAAACATCATTAATATAAGGGAAGTAGCTATTACATGGATTTCAGCTGGATGTTTATTTTTTTTATCACTATTAAGCCCTAATCACTCATCAGCATTGACGAATTACTTGTGGGATTCTGCCAAGAATTTTACCCGATATTCTTCGTCAAACTTCGATTATAATACCCATAAAAGTCAAATGCCAATCGATGAATACTGCCCTTTACAAACTTTACTCAACTCTTGCAATTTTTTACAATATATTTTAACATTATCAAGTTAATTATCAATTATTTGCCTGCTATTTTTAGGCAGTTTATTTCATGAAATTATTTGTAGGCAATGGCAATCGTCAACTCTTTTGTTGTTTAACCAAGTGAAAATGTCAACACTTGTTTCAAACATTCCTCATTGCTCATTTCCCATTGAGCGCTACTAGATAACTACAATCATGATATGTGACTTGCGTATTCTTTATATGAGGGGTGGGTGATAATTTACAACTAGTGAATACATTTTCTGATTAATGTCAAAGATGTTCTTTTTCATTTCTTTTAGTAATAAATTTTACAAATTTACTTGAGTTAGTATTAAGAAATTGTAAGTTTGTCATTTCTTTTAATAATAAATTTTACAAATTTACTTGAGTCATAATTCCAGTGTTGAGGAATCATAAGTTTGATTACTTGTCATGTGAAAGTAAATATAATGACTTATCAAGAAAATCATATATCATTTACTTCGTCAACAATATTGGATTGATTATCTGAGATGTGATAAACATTTATTTTGCTAATTTTTATCACTTTGAACAACCGTTTAAATATTGCATTTGTACCCTTCTTGAATAACTTAATTCTCATAGTCACTATAGATAAGAAAGCCAAACAACTTAATGTTTTCATAAATTAATTAGCGATTAAGAAAAGTTTACAATTCAACTTTGTATATTTTATCATATCCATATTCAATGTGATTCTCGACAAATAGTCTTCTTTTAACTGTGCAATATTGATGATTAATCTTTACTCATTCTCTATATGCAAAATTTCAAAGGGAAAGAGAGAATAAATAAACGTTGATGTAAAGAAATTATTCGGCCTGGATATGCTAGTATGAAACTTGGAGACCTGAACTCCTAGGGGGTGGTCCAGCGGCGGAGCTCTGTCCCCGAGCACGTGAGACCCGATTTCGAGACCAAGTGTCTTCTTGATTTTCGCTGTAAGTCTTCGGATATCTCCGAGACTTCTAGCCCAATGCTAATTTCTAGCGGGTGTCGTGATGAAGTCTCCCTCAGTTACCACCGACCAAAACCAACATACCACGGTGGGGAGTATTCGCCTACATGATCACGCCTAACAGGGATAGATCCACTACTGATAGCCCTCGACTCCCTTTTTTTACTGTAAAAAAAAAAAGAAACTTGGAGACCTAGAAGATTCTGAAGTTGGGGGGATTTCCAAAATGTCTCTTCTAAGCAAATATGACTTAAAAAAAACATTTATGCATAAAAAAGCTCCTGGATTAGTTGACATAAATAGATTCCATAGGATGTTTGTTCACACACCACCTACTTCCACCAAAACTTTGCAAATTCTATATATGCATGTAATACATTATTGATAAACTCCGTTTTGATCATCCAAAAAGAGAAGGGAAGTGACCTCACATTATCCAACACACTAGACTAAGGTTCCATGATTAACATAATACTGTAATCAATTAGGCCACACCAATTTTATCTCCTCTCGTGCCATAGAGAATAATAATTGAAAGCAAGGACTTGGCTTATCTAATTAACGATGTTTAGAAATAACTATTATTGTAGTATCATGCTCCGACATCTCATCATCTCATAAGAGTCGTGGTCAATGATTGCTTATAAGTACTTTCCTCTCTCAAACATTAAGGCGCATTAATAGGGACAATACTTGAGGGCCAAAGAGTCCAAAGCGGACAATACCTCAGTGGATAGGCCTAGCGTGCAATCGTCGAGGGACATGATTCACAACAATTGACATCGTCTGTGGGAACTCGAGCAAAAAGCCGTCGAGCTAACGTTGTGTTTTTAAGCCCCTTAACCTCTACTAGGGCCTATTGTAGTTCCGTACTCCCACATCGATAAGAGTCGCGACCAATGGTCGCTTATGAGCACATTTCTTCCTCAAACCACTGAGGCGCATTCTCAAGGACAAAACCATGAGTGCTCATGAGCCTAGAGCAGACAATACCTTGATGGATAAGCTTAGGGCACGATCGTCGTAGGACATAGTGGCATTCAGGAATTTTACTCGTATGAATTAGATTAAAAATTCATCCAGAATTCTTTTGTTACGGATAATTCGTTCTAAACAAAATGTACTTTTATGAGAATTGGACTAATGTATTATTAGATTAAAAAGTTATTGTTGAACTAGACACCATAAATAATCTGTTTGTAAATGTTTGTTAAAAGCATTCAAATTCTGTTGTTGTCATAGGCAAAGGAAAATGTTTATAGAGGTGAAAATGCAAATTTTGGAATTTTTTTGGGGCTAATTAGAGCAAAATAAAATAAAAGCGAAATAAGAAAGTAAAATAAGAGCAAAAAAATAATAATGCAGTAATGGTCTAGTCATTCTAGCATTGATGCTTTTAGATATCCAAAAACATTCTTTTAAAGAAACATTTGTAACTTGTATTGATTCAAGAGATATATCTCCTTTCTCTGTCTTGTAGCCAAAGTGTACCAAAATACTTCAATTAGTGACTAGTCCACACTGTTTGTCAATTAGCTTAACAAAATTTGCTACTTATAAAAAAAAAAAGTAATAGGTGTAAAAAGTAAGTGGGCTCTCCACTAGGATGAATGCCTATACGTTAATATCATCGTCTCTTATACTAGTCATCACGTAATTTTGACCCTTGTTAAGCAAGTAAAATTATATGTTAGCTTCAGTCCACCAAAATCCCTTTATAAATAGACCTTAATCACAATCACCTCCACATATATACACACCAAAGAAGATCTCATAGCTAGCTAATTATCATCGCTTCTTCCATTTAGGGCTTGATACTTAATATGGCGTTTAATAATACAGTTTATGGGTTATTTTTGTGCATGTTGGTTTTGTTTGCACATGCAAATGCACAATTGTCCACCAATTACTATGGGAAGACATGTCCAAAAGCCATGGCTACTATAAGATCTGCAGTGACCAATGCAGTGGCTAAGGAGCATCGCATGGGAGCCTCTTTGCTCCGTCTCCATTTCCATGACTGCTTTGTCAATGCATGTTCTCTCTCTCCTTTATTATGCATGCATATATATGCATATGATTTTTATATACTCTTTTTTTTTTGGGTATATTTATACTTGTCGAGAACTAAACTTTCGACCTTTTATTGTTTGAGAGCTATTAATGATTTCTGTATATATAAAATTTACTACTTAAAAGCAAACCCCGTTATAAGTTTTTTTTTGTCGTTTTGGAAATAAGGGTTTTCTTAGTGTCGTCCCTTCTTTTTTTGAAAAATAGTGTCGTCCTATTTAAATCTAATGCCTCCAATTATTCATAAATTGAATTAAATTATACTGATAATGGTTTTACAGGGTTTTCTTGGACTGTAAATCTTTCAGCTAAATACCATGGAAATAATTAGTATATTATATTTTAGTTAAAGCTAAAACCCAACCATCGCGTTAGGGCAAGTAGCTTTCAGAAAATCAGTCAGTCTGTTTGAAACACAAATTACTGATTTGGTCTATACATGCAAGAACTACAAAACTAGCCATCACGGCGGTGATTTCTTATCCGAGAAGGCATTTTTTTGGGAAAACCATTTATCTATACATAGAATTAAGACTATTTTCTGCAAACTTCTTTCACTAAATTTTACAATTTTCCTTGAACGTTATTTTTTTTCCCAATGTCATAGCAATTGTTGGTACCATGATTAATTAATTTAATGACAATTATTTTGCTGGGTCAATCATTTACAGGGATGTGATGGATCTATTCTATTAGATGACACTTCAAGTTTTACAGGAGAGAAAACTGCTGGACCAAATGCAAATTCTGTGAGAGGTTTTGAAGTGATTGATACAATTAAATCTCAACTGGAGTCTGTTTGTCCTGGAGTAGTTTCTTGTGCTGATGTTCTAGCCGTCGCTGCTCGTGATTCTGTCGTTGTAGTAAGTATATCAAAAGGAAGAAATTAATATTTATGTAGATAAACACAAAAGATTGCCATTTTATCTTTCAAGTAATTGTTTTGGCAATCTTTCAAGTAAATTAATGGGAATATTTATGAAGAAAAAATATTAATGAAGATCCCCGTAGAATTTAATAAGCCTCGACATAGATATAGGCAAGCAAGACCTAAATAAGTTACTTAAGAAAAAATCCCTAATTAAGTTGATTAATCCGAGTCAATTGATTCAGGTATGCATGCATGAGAGTAGAGTAGTGTCTTGTTCTTACTATAGAAGGTAGGTCATGGCCAAGAGGGTTGACTCATTTATGTGTTTTTAAGCTTTGGTTAATTGCTGTTGAATGAGAAAAAGTCTTCTAAGTATAATGTCGAATAACCTTAATCTAAATTTAGGTCAATTAGCAAAATGATCGAAGAACCTTAATTAAAGTATTATAATGTCGATTTTTTTATATTTATTCATTTTTTTTTGTTCCAGCTGGGTGGACCATCATGGGCAGTTCAGTTGGGGAGAAGGGACTCAAACACTGCAAGTTTCAGCGCTGCAAACACTGATTTACCTTCTCCTCTAATGGACCTCACTGATCTCATTTCTTCCTTCTCAAATAAAGGCTTCACTGCTCAGGAAATGGTTGCTCTTGCAGGTAAAATTAACTTTGCTTTCATCTTTTCAATATGTTCCATCCAGAAATTAATATCAATTATTGTAAATATTTATT
The DNA here is from genome assembly GCA_948243855.1 of Flueggea neowawraea. Classification (NCBI taxonomy): domain Eukaryota; kingdom Viridiplantae; phylum Streptophyta; class Magnoliopsida; order Malpighiales; family Phyllanthaceae; genus Flueggea; species Flueggea neowawraea. The sequence continues at coordinate 8,562 of CAODLS011336376.1, read as the reverse complement.
ATTATTCTAAACATTTATTAGCTACAATGAATTATTCCATCTTTTCAATATGTTGTACACCACCTTCAAATTTTGAAAACCCCATTTAGAATGTTTTCAGTTTATAAATATTTAGTGAGTAATGTTTGATGTCTTGAAAGTTAAGCCACTCTTTCTATATTTTTAACTCAAACGACATATAATTATTAGCATATAACATTTTCTTCTTAAAAGTGAAGTCACTTTTTCTATATTTTTTCACTATTCAAAAACTTATTGTGGTTGTCTGTCGCTGTCCACCTACACCGTCCAAATAAATTGACTGAAATAATTTAATTTGTGCGTTTACTGTTTAATTCATAATTTGATTCCTTTCATAACAATTTGATTTTTTTTATGAAATGCGGGAGGGTTAGGAATCAGTGCACCAAAGCATCCTAACTAGGTTGACACCTCAATAGCACCGGATTTCTAGCTCTAAAATATTATTAATAGAAATGAAAAATTCATTAAAAAACCAACAAAAGAGATGTTACGAAAGACGGTAGCACTCACTAGAATAGAAGTCAACATACAACTATCATGGGTAAGGTGCAAGCAGATGTTTCGGTCTCCTAGAGAGTCTAAGTCGATATTTAGCTTGCCCATCATAATTAATTTTGGCATTTCGAGACGAAAGCATAATCCATTCATCTTTCTCCCCCTCCTCAGCCACATCCGCCCATAAAAGTGGCGTTTTATCCCCTTGTCCTCCCCGATTGACATTTGCACTAAACTGAACACCACTAATAGAAGCATGTCCTAATTTAGAACTGTTGTGAGCCCCAGTATTATCCAACAGAGTCACAGCAAGATGCTCCTCCAAAGTCACCGATGTTTAAATCATAACAATTTGATTTAAACATTCTTTATTTATAAGAAATTATTATGAAATTTGAATTGAATTATCTTCTTCTTTCATGACAGGATCTCACACAACAGGCCAAGCAAGGTGCCTAATGTTCCGAGGAAGACTCTACAACGAAAGCACCATTGATTCATTATTGGCAACATCACTGAAATCCAATTGTCCTATTACTGGCAGTGACGACAGTCTTTCACCACTTGATCCCACAACCCCTGTAATTTTTGACAATTCTTATTTCAGGACTTTGGTGAACAACAAAGGCCTTTTACACTCAGACCAACAGCTCTTCAGTGGTGGCTCTACTGACTCACATGTCACTGCTTATAGCACCAATTCTGCTACTTTCTACAAAGATTTTGCCGCTGCCATGATCAAGATGGGAAACCTCAGCCCGCTTACCGGAACAGACGGAGAAGTTCGCACTGATTGCAGAAAAGTAAACTGATATGAACATGATCATAATAAGCTAATAAGCACAATCTCTGCAATTATATATATGGCTATCTTTAATAATTAATGTTGAATGTTTACATCAATGTAACAAATGTATTAATGGGTTTGCTTCTGCTGTTTCTTATATTTTTCATGTAAGCTATACATATGGTGTGCGATGGACGCTTTATGTATCTGATTGCAAAACATGAATTGAGAATGTTTCATGCTATAATTTTATTGTTTCTGAACATTTTCGTTGTGAATCAATGATGTTACAGTTACAGGTTTACGATTTTACACAAATTGAACAAATATTGAAAGATTACATGTAACCAAGAAAACAAAAAGAAAGATTACAGACTCAAAAATTAGCACAAAGATTACAGACTCAATCATAAGCACACATTTCCAGTTGCTTTGGAAAAACATTTATTGTTTAGTTTATAAGTTAAGACACACTAATTCAATCTTCTGCAATTCATCCTTATCTCTAAATTAGTACCGGCAAGAGGGCTCAGATTTCCCATCTTGATCATGGAAGCAGCAAAGTCAGTTGCAAAGCGACGTGGAGAAGCTGCGTAAAGCTTCACCAGCTGATCGCTGGCACTGCCATCGCGCTTAAACAACTCCTGATCAGAATGCAACAGACCCTTTCCCTTTCCTTCCATTAAGCTGCTGAAGTATTTAGTGTCAAATTTGTTTGACGTTACATCAAGTGGCTGAGTGTTGTTGTCCCTTCCAGTTCTTGGGCAGCTTCTCCGCAATGAGGCAGCGAATGCAGGGTCTATATTGCTGTCATTATAGATCCTGTCGCGGAAAGTTGTGCAACGAGCAAGCCCAAGAGTATGACCCCCTGAGAGTGCTACCAGGTTTGTCAGGTTTAATCCCTTAGCTTGGAAGCTAGAAACAAGCTGAGAGAAGCTAAAAAATGGGGGAGGAAGATTGTCGTTTGCTGCGGTGCGGCTTGCAGTTCTTGCATCTCTTCTGCCTAGCAAGACCTCGTAGTAAGGACCTCCCAACTGCAATTGAGAAAACAAGATTTGTTCAGAATGGTTTGACATTGATGATTAGGAATGAATAATAATGTTCTGAAATCGTTTGGTGCGTACCAGGGATACAGAATCGCGAGCCGCAACAGCTAAGATATCTGCGCAAGAGACTACATTGCGACGGCAGACTCTGTTAACGGTTGATTTGATTTGATCAACCACTTCAAATCCCCTGAGAGAATTCACATTAGGTAGAGCAGTCTTTTCGCCAACGAAATTACCTGTGTCGTCTAAAAGATTTGATCCATCACAACCCTGCCATCACAATCAAACCATGTTTTTTCTCATTTTCCATTTAGTTGCAACTCCATACACATTTTAGAACAGAAGTAACGAAGCTTACATTGACAAAACAGTCATGGAAATGCAGGCGAAGTAACGATGCCCCCATACGTGGCTCACGCAAGATTGCCTTCCTGACAACACGTCTGATTTGTGGCAATGCTGCAGGGCACAGTTTCTTGTAAAAATCAGGAGTGAGTTGTGCATTTGTAGGGACTAAAGCAGCAAATGCCACAAGACAAAACAAGGAAAACTTAATAGCAGCCATTGGCACTTTGAAGCTCACAAGTCCTGTAATTGATGGCTGCACAGCAGGAATTAAGTTTCAAATGTATTTATAGGCAAATGCTGCTACATTACTTCATGCTTTTTTGTAAATTATATTAGTTTTAAGTTTGTTAGTCGAAGAGAATTCGTCTATGATTCACATTTTCCATTTACTTGGAACTCCATACATATTTTGTGTATTCTCAATTTCATTTCGGTTTATATGAAAATAATCAGTGTCAAAACATGTCCATCAGTTATAATTGTCAATTTTCATTAGAATACACTACAACACAACTACCAAATGTTACGGTAGAGTGATAAGGGCTCTTCTTTTAACTAGAGATTTAATGTCGAACATAATTTTTAAAAATTTAACGGAAAGAAGTTTATCACTCATAAGAGTCCTGCTCGACTTTATTTCAGATTAACCAAATGTCAAAAATATCTAGATATCAGTGATTTAATTAGAAAAAAAAATATTTATCACAACACAACTGAAGCACTACTCCAAATCATTCTGGACGTGCTGGATTCCCCTTGTTTCCAAGTCTTGTTGGTCCTTCAATTGGTTAATCTTGGTGCATGCATTCGGTGCTTAGCACCATTTGATCAATTGACCATATGATATTAGACCGACTCTCTATGTTAGCATATTTTAAAGCTAAAAGTTTGCCACACAGCTACACGTTTGACTTTGTTATTTGGACGACCTTCAGGAATGTCCGAAACAGCTCATAGGCCTCAGAAAATTGATTGCGTCGTTGTAATGACGATTATCTGCTAGTAATTTATTGCTCTGATTAATTTTTATATAGTTCTCCAGATTCTTAAATGAAGTGTGTGATTGGTGTGCTTAAATATTTTAATATGAATTGAGATTCATGCTTTTGCGAAATAAACCGAAGAGATTGTTTGTTAATTAAAGGAGTTGAATATAATTCTTGAACTTCACATTTTTGTGTTAGTTTATCAGAAATGACTTTTGATTATGAGTTGTAACTAAACAAGATATATTTATCTCATTCGTGCATCAGAATCCAAGAAATGGCATGTTATGTATCAATAAAACAAAAGAGAACCGGGAACTACGTACGTAATTCCAGCTTCGAACCCTTGACTTTGGTTGGCCAACTGGGTTAAATGGATTTTTTTTCCTCGCTTGGTCTCAAACTAGGAAACCAGAGAATAATTTAGGTGGTGCTTGAGAAACTGAAAGTATTTTCAGACTTAACTACCAAACAATTTACAGGATACATATTACAGATTTGTGCGAACTTGCACTTTGAGTTATAACAATACTAGAAAAAGAGGAGCTAATTCTGCTAATATGTATGAAAAACTGCGCTGCATAATAAGCAAATAATAAAACTATACATTCAAATCAAATAAGAAGTGCCCCCGATTCTAATTTGCATAAAATTGAGTAGTTGTAAATTCGATTCCGGTCTAGGAAATCTAAGTTCAGCCTGCAGACGATAACGAATTCATGGAGTACATCCTCAGAGACAACTTTCAGCAACATTTGCAACTTCGTTGAATGACTACCCATTTATGGTAGATGGGCTTGAGTGTCCCTCTTGATTACAAGTCAACGCTATTCGATTTTGGCATTCTCAAGACAACTTTAACAAAGTTAGAAAGATGAGAACAAAGTTGCAATGTACGAAGAGAATTTTACAGGAAATGAAAAACAAGAGAAAATGTATAATCATTTGAGGAAGTCATCCAGAGGATAACTCCGCCGCATTTGGTCAAGGCCGTAAAGATATGCGAAATATTTCATTATTGATGAATGTTGCATATGGCTGCATTGATACTTCTACAATCATACTCCATAATCCTCATCCAGTTTTCAAAGTCTCCAATTTCCTACGCATACAAACACAATCACTAGGTCATATCTTTTCTTTCAAAAAATAAACATAGATACAAATACAAATGATTTGATAAACAATCTGCCGCAAATTAGAGATAGTTAATAACTGCTAAAAGTTATAAACTAAACATCAGCAGTTTCCATCTACCGTATATGGGTCTGTACTTAAAAACATCAACAATATAGTTTTATTCATCTTCTTTCAGCAATGAAGCACATTTTCATATTTTACTAAACCATAACCATTTATCAATGGCAGGCCATCCACACCAAAACTAAAGTTGATCAAATAAGTAAAATAACGTCTCCCAAATCAACATTCACACAAGGAGAAGGGGGGGGAACTGAATGGGAAACATTCCTATCAAGAATGCAAGAATGCCATCAAAACTATTGAGTAACTTACTATTAGGCTCCAATCATTTAGTTTAAATCAATTTAATACTCATCAAACATGACCTACCATGTTGTCACCACCGACATTCTCGACGAAAAGTGCAAATCAAGTAACGTTTATAATGCCAGTGTCAAGTTTAATTGACTTGAACTATTTTGAGTGGAGATGACTCAACTTATTATAAAGCTGAAGCCACCAAACTCAAGCTATTTTGATTGGCTAGATTTATTATAACTCTAATCAAATCTCTTCAAACACTACGGACCCCTATTTTCTTTCTTCAAAACCTTTTCTCAATTGTTGGTGATTAAAGCCATATTTGGTTTCATACTTCATCGTTTCAAAAATTTAACTCAGTAGCTAGAGCTAAGACAACTTAGTTCTATAAAATTATCATAGACGTTGTACATTTGTATGAAATGAACTAATGGGTACAAATTCTTTTCACTATGAGCTAAGCCATCAACAATTTCCCATTTTTATCTAGAAAAAATCGAAAAAGTCAAGTAACTAGAAAGTGAAAGAGGAGAAATGAAACCTTAATAGCAGTGTTAATTGCTTGAGTAGTGGAGAGCCACTGATCAGTCTGTTTCATAAACCGAGCAATCACAACCGCAAGAGCTCGAATCTCCAGTTCAATCCTCTTCTGGTATATAAACGATTCCTGAACTCCTCCATTCACCGCATCCACCAACAGATCCGATACTCTCCCCGCATTCCTCGTCGCCTCTCTCTTCGCTTTCTCTATATTCAGAAATAAAAAATAAATAAAATTTCCAAAAAATAAATGAAAAAATGTGAAGAAGTAGTACAGACCGGTGTGTTCGCGAGGACGGAGGGAGACGTTGTGATGATTGTGGACGAGTTGGAGGAGAGAAGCTTCGAGCACACCGGGCTCAACTGATGTGATGAGGTATTAGCCACTCTCCAGCTTTGTCAACCAAAATCCAACTGACACTTAAATTTGGGCCAATTGTAACTAAGGTCTAACAGTTGGTCGAACACTCACGCATGGCCGGCCACTTCCACCAAAATTTTAGCTGAAAAGAAGAGACAGTGACCCCACTTATTTATTGCATTTTGACACACACATTTTTTTATGTGAGATTGTATCAATACTGTTTCCTTCAAGACCAACACCCAAGTTGGTCGAACATCATGACATAGACCTCATTTTTTTTGCCGCATCGGCTTGCACTTATCATGTGCATGGCCGGCCACTCCGTAGGCTCAGCCCAAAGGTTTAGGCATGCTCGCACCAACAAACCGAGCATAGAGTGCTTTGATACTATTGATGAGGTATCAACTACTATTCGCCTCTTGTCAATCGAAGCCCAACTAACACTTAAACTTGAACCAGCTGTAATCAAGGCCTAATAGTATTGGTCGGTACCCATATATGGACCGACCACTCTCACCAAAATCTTAACTGACAAAAGGAGACAATGCCCCCACTTATCTTTTGCATTTTCACACTCACATCTTTCAATTTGAGATTGTATCATGATACTTTCGTTGATTGAGGTTTCCGGTCCCCGATTGGTGCAGCACGCGCCCACGCGCTGATGGAAGTTGCGATGAGTGCATCTCCGGGAAGCGGTATAGAAATCGTTCCTTCGCTGGATAATTTTTTTTTGTGTCGATTGAAGCGTGTGATGGATTCGTTATTAGGTAGAACGGGTTTGTAGACATTGTTTGTGACGTGGTTTACTGCGGAAACGACACGGCCTGTCACCTGTAAGTTACAGTCCTATCCAAATACCACTCAGAATACTTTAGTCGTTCGATGACAAATATAAAACGGGTTATACTTTTATCCTACAACATTTTACAATCTATTGGGGACAGTAAGTCTACAATTTTCGTATATTAAGTTTGCCCAAATTTCTCTCTCTAAGGTTACATAACAGACCCTAAACGGAATGTCCTGAACATCCTAAACAGGACTCTTAATAGTATGGGGGATTTACATATTAAAAATTTTTGAATAAAAATTTACAGAATTTTAGGCCCAATTTCAAAATTTCAACCCCATACTATACATAATTTCGAACGCATGGTTCAACAAGTAAAAATTACAAATACACAGTTTTGTTTATATGGTTTTATATGTTTTTTACATTTATTTATACGTTGTTTTATGTTTATATATTGATTGAAGTTAACTGAATCTTATTTACAAATAATATATAAATAAATATAAACAATATATAAACATATATAAATAACATATAAACAAATATAAATAAGAGTCCGTGAATTAAAAATTTACATCCACGAATTTGAAAATTACAATCGTATGAACGAAATATTTTAAAGTGTATTTGTAATAAATATACACAGTCTGATAGAGTAAATTTTGTAAAATTTTTGTGATATATGATGTAATTATTATTAATAGTGAAGTAGACCAAACCTTTTTACATATTTACAAGACGCATACATGTTCTGCTTTTTTGCTTTCAAGGATTTGAAGTTACCTTTAGTTTCTTTAAATTCAATTCGGAATATACCCAAACGATAGGTACAAAACAAAATAGAGTTTTTTTTTTGAACTGACAAAACAAAACAAAATAGAGTTAAGGTTTTCTTTCGAGGATTTGAAGTTACCTTTGGTATTCTTCCAAAATCTTTGCTCTGATTCAAGTTTGGATGAACGGATGTAGATGGAATCCTATTTTTATCATTTTTTTTTCTTTCTGGTGTTTAACCTCTATCACATTTTTCTCTTTTTGGTCGTGTAAAAAAGAAAGAGAGATGGTTTCGACCAAAGAGATCTATGGAAGATAGGGGTGGAAATGAGAGCGGCTCGGAGCTCGGCTCGATAATAAATGAGCCGAGTTAGAACAAAATTTTAGGTTCGTTTAAATAAACGAGCTGAGTTTGAACACCTAAAAGTTCGGCTCGAAAGCTCGTTAACAAACTCGTTTGCAAGCTTGTGATCAAACTTATTTGTAGGCTCGTTTGTATATATATATATGTGTGTGTGTGTGTATGTGTTAAACTAAATTATGAAAAATATGTTTATATTTGAAATAGTATTTAATATTTGAGCTACATTAATAAAAGTTCAAACTTACACTAATTGACTGTGTCTATAAAAATTTAAGCATGTTCGCATAAGATGATCAAATATTAGATTGAACTTGTGAAACAAATTGAAACTTCTAATAGTTCTTAGTTCAATTACATGCTCAATATAATTTATTGAACTAATCTAAATTTAATTATATTATTTTTAGAGCTATTTCCAAAGCTGAATTAGAAAATCTCGTCTATAAATTTATTTGAGTCTTTGTTGAGTCGAGTTCAAAAAGCTTGCGAACAAGCTCGTGAACTCTCGAGCCTTGTGACGAGCCGAACTTGA
>CAODLS011336357.1:0-13697 GCA_948243855.1 Flueggea neowawraea | reverse complement strand
TTGATTTTCCACCAATTTTCACTTAATAATTTATTTTCTAATCACTCATAACCTTCATTAATCACCCAATTAATATATTAAACACCAAATTCACCCTTAAATCACCAAAAATAAAATAATAATTATTTATCCCCAAATTTATTTATTATTAAAATAAATAATAATTACTTGAAAAAATATGGGGTATTACATTCGATATCCTAAGAATATTTCTAAGGTTAAAACTACATCGACAACCGTATACTTGCTGCAAAACCGATCACCCACAATTTTATGATATGTGATTTTTTGAATCAAGTGCAAGAATGTTACATATTGAATGTTATTTTGATATCTAAACAATATTTTAAATGATATTCAATCTTTCTTTTTTTTGATAAGCAATGATATTTCATCTATATTCAACTGGTTTTTTTTGAAATCCATGTATAGTTATTTTAGTATATAAGCAGTACTCAATAGGTTTTCAACCTTTGTTGTGTTAGTATTTAATCTAATTCATAACATGCTATCATTTTGGTTACCAGTCAAATCCATGGAATATTATTTAGGTATGTAAACAACATCCGACTGATTGAATCTTATTTATTGGTGTTTGGATGACACGCATCCTCGCAGTCCATGTGTAAAATGAGGTCGATACGCTTGTAATTTTTGAATTTTGAGTAGTAACAATATTTGGGGGGTTTTTTTTGTAATTTCTGAATCGAAATAGCATTTGTATTGTTGTCTCCTAAAAAAAATCAGAATTCTAGCACTCAGTTCTGACAGTGTTTTATGCAATTTTATTTGAGGTCTCCATGTTAAACTGTAAAGCATGATAAACCGGAAGATGCAAAGGAATTTAGGTGATGTGGACAATATGGCCTACCTATATGGACAGGGTAGGACTCCCAAAACCTCAAATATGACATGCATGGCACGGGTAAAGTAGGACACTCAAAACCCTAAAATAAATGAATTGTGAAACAATGGACACAAATTTCGAAATCATCTTGTTAGTTTACAAAATTACAGCCGAATATAAGGATAAATTCATAATAAACATCCACTTGACAAGAAAACTTATCTTAAAATGCACATATTTTCCTTATCGAATAATATAGCCATTTCACGAATTCTTTTTGTGAAATTATATTAAACGTCTATGTCACTCCTTTTATGTTATCAACCGCACATTATCGTTATGCTCTTAAAGAAAATAAAATATATTAATATTATAAAATAAATTCAACAACTATCCAAAAAAATATAAAACAAATTCAAAACATGGATTCCGGAGCATCGTGTAGGTGTAAATTCAATCTTTCAAGTTTCTTAATGCCTCGAAAATTTCTTTTTTTCTTTTTTCCTTTAGAGAAGTTTACCTGTCATTTGACGAAAATAAGCCAAATTTTCCATTTCCAACCACTTTGAAAACAAAATGAGATAAACCTCCTTTCTAGCCTAAAAATACTCTTTGCCATTTTCTTGTTGAAAACTTAATCAATTTTGAATAGCTCTTGACAATTTCAAATTCAAATTTCTATAATCGATTCATAAACTTCAAATGCATGAATTTCTTTTATGCAAACAAGTTTGCTTTTGACATTCGCCGATAATTAAAATGGAGGAGTTGAGTTCAGGGGTCCTGGTGAAATTTCTTCACGAAATCGATACTGATGGAAGCACATTGCGAGATCACAAGCCTGTATTGTTACAAATCAGAAGCATAATACCCGTGTTAAGAGGAGGAGATTTGTTTCCTAATCAAGGATTCTTTTTAAAGGTTTCAGACTTGTCTCATGCACTATATGTTTCTTTGCCACAAGAACAAGACGAGATGGTTCTTTACGACAAATTGCATTTGGGACAGCTCATATACGTCGACAAATTGGAGGCTGCATATCCGGTTCCAATGCTTAAGGGCGTAAGGCCACTTCGTGGTAGGCAACCATGTTATGGTAACCCTAAAGATTTACTTCCTATGCATAACTTGGAAAAAGTTCTTGGCATGTGTAATATTATTGAATCTAAAGCTGAAGAGGATATCATCGATGATTCAGATGTTGTAGAGAAAAGGCCAATAGAGAAATCTCAATCTTTAAGTAGCGATTTTGAATTAAAATCAAATGAAAATGAAAATGCTATTAGCACGAAAGGAAAGTTGGTTTGGACGAATCAAGAAGAGATTAGTGACGTGACAAAGAAAAAACAGAGTGAAAAATCGCGATCAAGGTCCAATGAGGGAATCAATAGAATTCCATTGCACTACAAGCCCAAGAAAATTGCTTCAGAAAGTGCCTCGAGACCTAGAAGGAGAAGTGCTGAAATTGGTAAAGGTGTTCAAAAGAATAGATCAAGAAGTATGGATGAAAGTAGCGATGTGGAAAGTACAGTCTCAGGAATCTCAAGAGCATCAAGGAGTACTAAACCACCATGGAAAGGGAGGCATCTTCCTGGAAAAACGGACACTATTGATAATTCAATTATCAAGCATGAACTCAAACCCTCTGCCGATAGTATCACACATCCTGTGAGTTTTTTTTTTTTTTCGAACTGCTTGATCAATAGAATGTTATAACATGAAAAAAAAATCCAATCAATACTTGGTGTCTAAGTTTGAAACAAGTTTTTTTTGTGTGTGAACTTTATTCAGTTTAATAATAAATCTTTACTTTAACATTTTTTTATGGTAATTTGGTGGAATGATAAAATTTAGTGAAATGACTTAAATTATGATATTAAAACTTGTCTTACTTCAGAGCACATACATTGTTTTACTGTTTAAGAGATTAGTTTTTAAGCTTTATTAATATAAAATTTATGCTTTTGTATATCAGAGTTCTCCGATTCTTTTATCAAGGAATAATAGTTCTGATGGCAGTTCAAGCTCCAAGATAAAAAGAACAGTCAATAACATACCAACAAAATTACCAAAAATTCATCTCAAGGTCACTTCTGTGCCGGAGGAAATAACTGAAGACACTGACCATGATCAGAAAACGACTTCCAAGGCAGCAAGTGAAAACAATTTTACTGACACAAACATATCTTGGGACTTCCTTCCCCAAATTCTAGTGAAACTTGGGCAGGTAAATTTTCGTACTTTCATCTAATTCATGGTTTATTCATTTCTACGTATTGAAAAATTGTGATACACAGGAGGTTTTAAGGCAGAGAGATGTTGCTTTACAAGCTGCAGTTGAAGCCTTGTTAGAGGCTTCTGCTTCTGAAGAATTGCTAAAGTGTTTAAGGTCCGTACGTTGCGTTACTGTTGTACGAAAATTATTACAACATGTTACTTTGAACTTAAAATAATGCCCTCCAAGTATTGAAATTTATGCTAGACATTTACATTGAGGAAAAATGTCACTAAAAATTTTGAGGTTCGTCACTAAGAAAATTTGAGGTAGTGCTCATTCCATTAGTAAATCTTATGGTGATTTTAAATTATGGCAACTTTTTTTTTCTTTTAAATCTATAACTGCTCGATGGTTCAATTTCCAATAAGAACAACTAAAATGTCTTACAAAGAATTATGTCAAATGCATTTAATTGGATTTAATTAAAATTTATTTATCTTTTGGTAATTTTGCAGCTCATACTCTGAATTATTTTCAACTAAGGAGGATGACCAACATCCGTCAGTTGACAAGTTCTTCAGATTTGAAAATGACATGGCTCATGCTAGATTAATCATCCAATCCTTAACAAGCAATGCCTCGTTAAGCATTTGTGATACAGATCAAAGCGGCCTTCATTTATCTGAAGCAGCACTAGAGCTTGCAACGGATAGAAAGCGAAGTGCAATATCATGGATGAAGGCATCTTTGGCTTCTGATCTAAATTCAGATTTTGATTGTAGCAAACTCAAAGGTATTGATCCACAAACCACAAATACAGATGACGGATCCACAAGAACATATAGGATCGGAAGGAATAATGAATCAAAAGGCGAATTCAGAACTGGTAATGATGATCAACCCGGTTGGGTGAAGGGAAACATAATGCTTGTATCAACACAACTAGAAAATTCGTTGCGCAAGGAAAGTACAAGATGGTTCTTAAGTCACGTTGAAGATTATTTGGACTGGGTTAGCAGCAAAACTACATCCAGTGAATCTGACAGCGAGGTTGCGGAAATGATGTTTCAAATTAAGAGAGTGAATGACTGGTTAGATGTGAAATGCAAAGATGTTTCCAGTTTGGAAGAATGTGAGGTAGAATCATGTGGAAGGCTTAGAAACAAATTATATGGGATACTCCTGAAACATGCTGAGAGAACTGCCTTGCATGCAATGGTAGAATTACATTAACTGGTACAGTACAGTTATGACAAAATCTATGTTAGAAGCTTTAAATCCTAGAGATTCAAGATACGAATAACCAAAAGAACATCAAATACGTTCATTCGACATTTGTAATTACATTGAGCCATTTATACTTTTTTTAGATGTATGGTTGTGATGATTATCATTGTTCATCTATGCACACAATCAAACATTTATAAAAAGTGGGTCCCCTCATAACTAATTGTGAGTCTAACCCGATTTAGTCAAGATATGAGTACCTTTCTCTTGAGCCTAATTCTATTAGAATGAATCCTAATTGAATAAATAAGAGTTGGAATCCTTAGACGTATAGAAAGCCATATAGTGTCTCTATATGAGCAGGAGAGACATTAATTATAATTAGAGTTACACGCTTTCTAAGAATACCACACGGAAAAGAAAATGATTCTATTGATGGTGTGCACTCTTCTTCCCCATCAGAATCTCTATTCTACGTTCGTGTAAATTTTCGTGTGGCATCTACGTAGTGAACAAGTCTCATATCTTTATCGTAACTGATTGTAGGGTACATGAGAGATACGCATGCACTAGATCCTGCTTCTGTGATTATTTCTTCACGACTACAAGGTCATTTCTATGTACCTTTTATGTTTTACTAGTCTAATATATTCTTCTAGGGAAAATAATTTCTAAGTTCCTGAGATATATCCTAATTAATAAGTTGATTCTCGTATTTTAAAAATATTGCATACATATTTTTAAGGTCAAAAACCGGATTATACTTAAGTCCTTCCTTCAGTGATCTGTTAGTACTCCGTTAATAAGTTACTGAAATGTTCCATTTATTTGTTTGAATAAAATTTTAAAGACAAAAATACCCCTAAAACCCTAATTCCTTTTTTTCTACTTCTTCTTCTTCATTCTTTCTTTACTGCTTCTCTTCTTCTTATGTTGCTCGTATTAATCTTATGTTGCTGGTATTAATCTTAATGGAGGAAAATTTCTATTTTTTATCTAAACCAGATATTTTACACATCAAACTATTTCTTCTACAATCACTAAGTTGATTGATCAATTATTTTCACATAGATTGCACAATTAAAAGAGATACCAAAACTTTTAAGAGCATAAAAAACTCTAATTTTATGTTCTACTTTTTCTTCTTCTTGGAATTTAAAAAACCCAGTTCACCGATCCAAAACCAACCCAGCCACCACCATCTCACATGTCTTCATCTCCAAAATCAATTCACACACAATTTGAAATTATAGTGTTTAATCCACAACCAAAAATGTCGACTCGATTATATTTGGGTTTTGTCATTAAAATCATACACATAAAAAATTTATAAAAAATCAAGCTGGGTTTAGAATTGAGATATGGGTTTCCCAGAAGCTTCACGTCAGTTTTGTGCAAGAACTGATTCTTGTTATGGACTATGAACTCAAGATTCTTCAATTAGAAATAAATAAGCAATTAGAATTTAGGTGTACAACATGAAATTTAGGTCTATAAAGATGTACACAACATGTACCTTAAATCTTTAACTCAATTAAACTTTTTATAAGTTATAATACACTATGGTGTATACCCTAAACCTCTAATATAATATAGTATATACGCTAAAATTTTTGTAAGTTATAATGTATTATGGTCTTATATATTATACCTTAAACTCTATACTAAACCATAAACTCTATATCCTAAATCTCAAATACTAAACTACTATACACTAAATGTTATTAACATTAACATACACACTAAATGCTATTGTTTCTTAAAAGACATTAAGTAATCTAAATGTCTAATGAACAAATACTATTATTTCTTGAACATTATTAAAGTATTATTATTATGAACCACTTCAATCTTTAAATTACAGCTATAAAAATCTTTTAATTGATATAAACTATATTTTTATATACATTGGAGTTTTTATCATTTAAAACAATATTGAACACCCATCTCAGTTTTACTTATCATTTCTAAAAATATTTATTTTTATAGTGTCAGAACTACAAAATATTCAAGACAAAATTACGTAATTTTAAGCCAAAACTATGTAGTTTTGACTCGAAACTAAACCCCCGTGACTCCATCCCTTTTTTAATTCCCAATTGGCTAATTCTCACTCAGATGAGACACTCTCAAACTAAATCTCACTCACTCGATCACTCTTGTCACTGCCTCACTCTCGATCTCAAACCCTCAATCTCACTCACTCAGTCACTCTCATGTCTCACTGCTGCCTCACTGTTGTCTCTCGCCACCTACTGCCTCTCTCAATCTCACTCACTCTCGCCGCCTGCTGCCTCTTTGGCTGACTCTAACTCTGTCACTCTCTTTCACCGTCATCGCTCCCTCACCGTCCGTCATCGAGAAACTCTCACTGTCGTCGCTCTCTCTCACTGTCATCAAGAAGCAATGATGATATACCAAAGCTCGCTCACCGTCTTTGAGCTCTAAATGAGTTGTCGTTGATCTAACGAACTTGTTGTTGAATTTAGTTTCATTTTTTTTAATTTTTCACTTTGAAGTTTTTGGGTTTAGTTGTTTGTTCTAATTTTTCATCTTATAAAATTGATGAGCTCAATTCCGTTTCTTTTTGGATTTTGGCTTTGATCTATTTTTAATTAACTTGGTTCTTGGATTTTGGGATTACCCTTTAATGTCGAGATTTGGATTTTGGTCGGTTTTATGGTAATTGATTGCTGGATTGTTGTAGTGTTAATTGGATTTTTAAGTTGTTTTAAGAGTGCTGTTGTTTTTGGCTTATGGGTTTCTTTCGAAGCAACTGTAGGAGGAAAGAGAATTGAATCTTTAATTTCATTTTTAGGATTAGAGTTTGAAGTAGTTTGTAATTCTAAAAATTTGAATCATGTTTAAATTTTCGACTTCCTAAACGAGCAGAGCCAAGCTTATTAACGAGTTTTCCAACGAGCCTAGTTGAGCATGGTAATGAGTTACAGAACAAGCTCAGCTGAGCTTGGTTTGAGTTGTTAAATGAGCCGAGTATAATGAGCTTTAAACAAACTAGGCTCACAAGCTGAAAAAATGAGTTTTAAGCAAGCCGACCTTGAATAGCTCGCGAACGCTTAATGAAAAACACGAGCTTGAGTTCGAATATAAATACGAGCTCGTTTCAAGCTTGAGCTCAAGCTCAAAGTACTTTAGCCAAGCAGAGTTCAAGTACCAAGAGTTCGAGCTTGACTCGGCTCGAATACAGCCCTAGTAATGTTGAAAACAAAAGAAAAACAATGGTGTCTCATGGCATGGGACTGCATATCCCTAGCACTAAAGAGGGACACAATTAATGGGACAAGACACGATAAGGAGGCCCTCTTCTCCTGTCTCATTGCTCCCTTAAACCTAAGGCAAACACACCTAAATGTTTCCCTCTGATTCGATCCAACTTGAGCTTCTTTTTCTTGGAACAAATTCCAGCATACATGAGGCGATTGTTCTTACATATGTTGCTCGATCGAGTGACACATTTTCTTGCTCGATTAAAATTCTCTAATAAATTTGATAGTTAAGACTGCCTCAATTCTTTTTAGAGTAAAATAAATCTACAAATATATTCAAACTATCTAATTGATTGGTAATCATGCTAGATCTTGTTGCGCAGGAAATAAAGACTTGAAATTTCCATGTCTCACAAATCAGTGTTTTTTTGCTCGAGTTACTTATTGCTTGATTAGGCTTGCAGAATTTCCAATATTGTTCAATCAAAAAAGTTGTTGCTCGAATAAGATTAGAGTATTTCTATTTTTACCTATTATTAAAATTCAGAGAAATTTTAATGTGAACCATTTTTGGTTTGATAAGACCCCTTCAATGTTGAATGGTTTGCAATCATAAGATTGTCACGTCGTTGTGGTTGTAAGGCGTGGTAGCCGATTACGGAGGGATTGAGAGGACAATAGACCGGTGAGGCAACCTGCTCTAATTGGTGAGAGTACCTCCTCTAATTGGTGAGAATAAACTATATATAGTTGCAACCAATATGAGAAGTAATTAGTCCTATGATTATCACAGTCAATAAAACTAAGAGTTTTTTTAAATGATGATAAATTTTTGATAATAATAAAATAATTTTACTATAAGCTTTATAAAAATTAAATTAATAATAAATTTAATTATTATTGCAAAAATTGACATCTTGTTTTATTGTATGTTTTAAGGGTCATGTTAAAATTATTGTCATATATACTTATTTTTTGAATCATTAATATTATATATATTAATAATTAAAATCATAGATATAAATAAGAATGCAAAATTTAGGAGAAGATAATTTAAGTAAATAATTGATTGCTCATTGACAAAACGCATATTGTTGGTAGGAAAGAAAAACAGAAAAGGAAAGTATGAAGTCACATAGGTGTTTACCAAAAAAAAAAGGACAAATCACATAAAATATATAAATAGTGTAAAAAATTAATAATATTTTATATATATATACGAGGAAGGTTACACTTATATTTATTATAAATTTGTTTAACTTACATCAACTTTTTATTATTTATTTTTTAAAATTTAATAAGTGAATCTATCTGTATAAAGATGGAATGTCAAAACTTTATCATGAGATTTTTTTTATAACCTTTTTCTCATTTGTAATTTCAAGTTAGGATGAGAACGTATTCAGCAAAAAGGAGTCAAGTAGTTTTAAATTCAATTTTCTCGTAAATGATGTGAATAATTTCTTAATAAATTATTTTGTTTTTACCAATAAGCTAGCGGCACAAATGATGTTAATAATAACAACGGATAAAGAGTGGGAAAAATGGCTTTGTTCCCTCTTGCTCGTGAATTCCAATGCTAATATTAAAGATTTTTCTTCACTTTTTTTGTTTTTTGGCCATGTATATCTATCATATATGACTGGCGGCTACATAGAATGGTCACATCAATTTGGAAAACCACGCATTTGGAGCACCATGGATTGGATAGGGCTACAGTCAAACACCAGACACTTAAGCAATGGAAGCGACGCGCTATTCATATCCAATTGGCAAATGTCTAGTTTGCTTTTGCTGACTTTGGCAATTGGAAAACCGCTGCCAAATCAAAATCAAGACGTTTGTATTCAATTAGTATTTCCAAAAGAAAATAGTTATCATCTTCATTTTCTTTTATGGCCATGTTTGTTGACAAACTGACGAGTCTACTACTAATTAGTTGCTGAAAACGTTATAGCAGCAGCTGTTTTCATTTTACGAATTCGTTGAAGGAAGTTTTGACTTTTGCCGAAGGTCATTGGTCTGCTAAAGGAAATTAAACAAGGGAAAAAGAACGAGGTCAATTCTAACCCATTGCATTTGAAGTGACAAAGGAGCTAACGTCAGCTACTCTTTATTGCCACGTGATCTTGATATGCTTGTTTGCTAGTTCCGATACGACACAATTTGCTAGCCGTTAAGATGTGGGGAAGAACTTTCTCATTTGAAAATTGTCATTGACCAGACCTTTTGGAACCAAATTTTCTATATAAATAGGTGCTCTCTTTCCAAAATAAACATTCACATCCAAAACTTGCATTGCATAAATATTCAAAGTATCAGCAACAAGTATTGAAGGAGTTAGCAAAGAAAACCAGGAAGAGAAAGAAGCATTATAATTTGCATTCATGGAAGGTTTAATCCCATATCTTTTCCAAGCAATCAAGAAACAAAGGCCTCACCACAGCTACAGATCATTCTCCGAGGGTTCAACTCGTAGCTACCATTTGCTAATCGGGGGTGAGTCATCATTCAATGGCTCATCGCACCTCAGAACCAGGTCAGATTTCCAGCCACCATCGATGGAATTCATGGAGCAGCGCTCTGGCCACCTTGATTTTCTCCGGTCGAACAGCGTAAGACCAGGCTCAATCAACTCTCCTTATGTGACTAGTGGCTCCAAGCTTGGCAGTACTTATAGCACTTACCAAACGTCTAAAGATATGAATATTTCCAGTGGACTCCGACGACGACAATGACGTGGGAAAAAATATAAATTGTTTGACATGGAGCATTTTCTCTTATTTGTATTCTTTTGTTTCAATTTTCTTGTAAGATAATCTCGGGATTTCGGAAGTGTTTATACTATTAAAATTTATGGTGTTTGTGTGCAACATATATTAGATGATCAATTGTAAATTATGTTCTTTCTGTTACATATATTAGATCATCGTCCTGTTCAATTGTAAAGTTAATGTATTGTGATGAAATTGAGACTTTCTTCTGCCTAGTGCAAAGTAGCGCAGTAAAGGGAAAACGATCAAACTTGACTCGGTAATGATTAATATCGCTTTTCACTTAGCTAGATAATCTCTGAGCATCGCATGGAAGACAAAGAATTTGCGAAATATTATGAGATGCATACAAAGAATTTGAGAAATATTATGAAATGCATCAATCTTTTACAAACCGCTGCACCTTGACTCGTGGATAACAATAAAAATGAATCTGGTTTGAACCTAAACCTGATTAGGTAAAGAAAATTACACCTAAATGGAGTCCTCTGGGAACTTTGTTAGTGCCCAAAATGTTAAACCTGATTAGTGCTGAAAATATTTATCCAGATTTTACTTTGATTCTGTAAAATATATATAAGATAAATATAATTATCAATATTCAAAAAAAATCATTCACAACATTTTTACCATTAAATAGATAAAATGTTATATGAAACATACAAAGAAAATAATAAGTGTAAACGAACATAAAAATTCACAAATAAGAAATGAAAATTTTTAGTATATAATTTTATCTCTTAAGTATTTACCAAAAATTAAGTAAAATAATTATATGTGCCTCCTATTATATGTGGTTTTAATAATAAGAATATATACCACTCATTAATATAACATAAAGATCTTAGGTTAGCAAAACAGTAAAAATATTTAACTCATTAAATAAAATTGTTCAAAATACCAATCTCTTGTAGCATAACGCAAATCTCATAGATATAGGAATAAGTATGTATGCTATTGTTGCAAACATCCCACAAACATTTTAATTTGAGAATGCAAGATAGTTCCGTGATCTAGAAGCCCCATAAAGACCTAAATGAAGATACGATCTCAGTGAAAGGAAAAAAGCTCCTCTTTTCTACGGTTAGGGGCTGGACCCCTCAAAATCTTAAAGTCTCTTTAGGAGGCACCACTTTCTCTCTATTGGAGAGGGTGCTGTGTTTTGGTGGTGTTTGATTGACTAACTGATCGGCCCTCTCACAAGTATACGAAAATCGATATAATAATAAAAACCTTTGGAGTATTCTTTGAGTGTCGAATCTACAAGGAACATGTATTAGTTAATGATCAAAAAGTAAAAAAAAACAATAAAAATCAAAACTTTGAGTTGTGAAAAGTATTGATTTCTAAAACCTAAAATGAAATAACAAACTAAATAAAGGCATTTGGATCATTGAGATGTAAGCAAAGACTTCTTTTTTACTATATTAAAAAAATAGGTTTTTGAGATTGAGTATTCTCTCTACATGACTCATCCAATGCCTCTTTCGAGGTCACTTAAGTTGTACCTACGCTTCGTAGGTGGGTCCTTTTAGTCACACTTAGCCAAACTAGGCTCATTAAGTCATTTGAGAAATTTCATCGAACACCTTGTAGGCATTATAAGTATCCATACTCTAGCACACAACAAGTTTTATGCTTATAGACACAACTCAAGCTTCATTTCTCGATTCTTCACTTGGGCTTGTCACAAATGACATTGTGGTGACCAAGTACAAAATCATTTCATTCATAACAAGTCATAAAATCAAATATAAGGCAATCTTTAAATATGGAACATAAGACACATTCAAGAAAGACCTTAGATATAGAAAATAAAATACCAAAAAAATCAACACACATTCATAAATATAGAAAATATCCATTAAAGCTTACAACTCAAAATCCAAACACTAAATCTACACTACCATTTTTTTTAAAGAAAATAAACATAAACATTAAACTAAAGAAGAAAAAAAATCATCAAACATAAAATGAGAAATAAAAAGAAAAATATGTGGGGGATTCCTTTCCAAGATCATAGGTCTCTTCAAGGAACCTCATTTCTTCCTATTAGCCCCTCTTCTTTCCTCTTCCTTGCTCAAAACATTTTTGATTATGTGTGGATGCCCAAAGATGCTCAAATTAGTGTGAAAGAGGTGTATTTATACCATTATTGGTCCCTTCAAAACCCTAGGACAAGTGTCCAAAAGATGCCACTTTTTTGTGTAATGGCCCTCCCTTTATTTGTCCTTTTTCGCCACATATTTGTCTCTCTTTCAGGATGCCACGACCATGGCCACTTTTTGCCTCAATTTTTAGGGTATGGGGTAGCTCCACGGTCGTGGTGCCCAAAGTGGCTATGCGCAAACATTTTCCCTGCACGTTTTCATCTAGTTTTCGTTGCACTTTCATCCTTTGACCATGTCACTTTAGAATCACCTTTTCCATGCACTTTTCATCCTTTTCATCCATTTTCATGCATTTTCATTCACTTTACACAAAACACAAAAAGCCTATAAATTCAAGAGAAAATACATAGACAAAGATTGATGATGCTTCAAATTCTTGATGGGATGCAATGCAAATTTAGCACACATCACTAACCTCATTTGACTTAACACCTCTATTGATAGAGGTTTGGATGTAGACTCATCAAGTAACTACTAAATAGAATATTCTAATCTTCTCCTAATTAGAAATTCTTTCTCAATTATAATTATACTAAATTTGGCTCACTTGGCTAGACATCCATGTCATAGTTCGCTCGGGTTCAACTCAAAACCTGTCTTGGATAAACTATTTTTTATGTTGGCCCAAGATGGCAATCCAAAAAAGGGGTGAATTAGATTGCCCAATAAAATTTTGAAAGTATTTTAAAGAAAACCATAAAGTATTTTTGAAAACCTTTAAGAACACTTCACAATTCAAAACACACAACTTAAACTAGATAAAGAGATGAAAGGGTAGAGAAGATAAAGCCTGAATTTATAGCAGTCTTATCCTCGTTGACCTACGTCCATTCTTCAAGCCTTAGCTTGAGGATGCCACAGCAGTGGCCACTTTCTGCCTCAATTTTTAGGGTATGGGGTAGCTCCACGGTCGTGGTGCCTAAAGTGACTATGCGCAAACATTTTCCCTGCACGTTTTCATCTAGTTTTCGTTGCACTTTCATCCTTTGACCATGCCACTTTAGAATCACCTTTTCCATGTACTTTTCATCCTTTTCATCCATTTTCATGCATTTTCATTTACTTTACACAAAACACAAAAAGCCTATAAATTCAAGAGAAAATGCATAGACAAAGATTGATGATGCTTCAAATTCTTGATGGGATGCAATGCAAATTTAGCACACATCACTAATCTCATTAGAGTTTGACTTAACACCTCTATTTATAGAGGTTTGGATGTAGACTCATCAA
>CAODLS011336214.1:0-13854 GCA_948243855.1 Flueggea neowawraea | reverse complement strand
GACCGAATTAAGTAACAAGGACTCGTTATTCAAACAATCATTCATGCAATTGGACCGTGGAAATTCCTAAGGTATATTAACCTCTCTCTCGAGTTAGCTAATGCCTAATGACTAGGTTGATTAATCGGAATCTCTTCCTAATTAAAACCCCTATCGTTGCTTTAACACTCTGCTCTATGAATTTCGCTATTAGTTTTGACCCTAATCCGGAGGATTTATGTCGACCTATCTCTAGGTTTGCATGCAACTCCTCTCAATTATGAATGCTCTATCATACACATAATCTCTCGATTGCACATGCTCGAAACAATATTGGAATCGAAAGGCTAGCAACAATCAATTCAACAATAGGCAATATAAATCATAACTGAGTCGCAATCCATAAATTCAATTGAATAAATAACATAATCCAACATCAAATAATCTACCTAGGGTTCATCACATCTAGGTACGCAATACAATTAGTTCATAATTAAAGAGAGATAAACAACAAGAACAAAGAGAAATCTAGAGAGAGAAGGAAAACCCATGACGAATCCTCCAATTCTTATCGCTTCGTTCTTGATGCCCAAAGTTGTTCTCCTCTTCTCCCACGTCCTCTGGCCTCTAAAGATGTGAATTTGTGTCTCCAAGTCGGCTCTCTTTCAATCAATGTCGAAACCCCACTTAAATAAGCGATTTAGGGCGTCTAGAATAAGACACGGGCACGAGCATGTCCGTACTCAAACAACCCCGTCCGTGTGCCATTAAAATCCCTCAAATTCCGCCTTCCACCAATGGACACGGATACGGATTCTGTCCGTGTCTAAACAGAATATGTCTGTGTACTGCATTATCAGGCTGTGGATGTCCAGTTTTGCTTCCTCCATCTACACGGACACGAATTTGTGTCCGTGTCTTAACCAACAATGTCCGTATTTTGCATCTCTTGACCGTGTGTTGCATTTGTCAAGTTCCAGTGGGTTACACGCCCACTCCCACTGCCGTGGATCATCAATTCTTGTCCGTGTATGCTCAGTTGTGCACGGATTTGCTTCCTCAAGTGCCGCATGGGCATGTTTGATCATTCCAAGGTCGTGTCTCACTCCCAATGCCTCAAATATCATCGTTCAAGCCTCGTTTCGACTTGTTTTCCTTCATTTCACCAAGACATCATCAATTAACCTGAAAAACACAATATAAAGCGTAGAAGTACCAAAACTAATGACAAACACTCAATTCGTATTCAAAACAATATGAATTGATGCACATAAATACGTATGAATATGCGTTTATTAATATCCATCAATACAAGTAGTATGTACAAGTAAGTATGAGGATTTTATACACACAAGTCAAAAAGACTAAACTAACTATATATGCAAATGCTGAGGAGGAGGGAGTTTAGAGCACAACCTACAGACTTGTGATTCATGCTACTATCTACAAACTCCAAGCTCAAGTCAAGCAAAATGATCTACCAATAATAGTAACCTCAAAAATATTCGCACTTTATATGAGTCGTAACTGAATGAGCATAAACCATCATAGCTCAAACTCAAGCAAACACAAACATATAACAAATAATTGATTAGCTGTGTAATACAAACATATGCTTATATGCATATGCCTCTGTATTCCATTTTATACGTTGTGACCAAACAAGCCAAGTATTGCCTAGGGATTCCTGTATGACCCGAAGGTCTCCTGTATTAGCTGGCCAGCACTGTATATGACCCGAATGTCTCCTATATATGACCCGGAGGTCTCATGTATGACCCAAAGATCTTCTGTATATGACCTGAAGGTCTTTTGTATGATTTGCGAATACAAAAGTATGATGACCACAATGCCTTTATTAAGTCCAGTATGAATGCATCAACATGTGAAACATTTGATAATTAATATGCATGTAAAAACATTACATTTCACATGTATTATGGGCATTCTCAACATATCCATATAGCAAACCAAATAAATATTCTCAACATATAACATATATCACATAAATTCAACTAGTCACCAATTGTCCAAGTAATCATATCAAAGCACATATATGAACACAAACCATATAGCACACATTTGAATCTAATCTCTAGTTCATACTTACATGTAATTCCAATGTATGGTAAGCATTGACAATTTTAAGTTCCTAGTCTACGATTGTTCAAGTTCTTTGGATCTACACAATATTGAAATTATTTATATCAATATCAAATATGTTTTCAATAAATTATAGACTAGTCCCTTAGTTACAAATTCTTATTCAATTTAGTCCATATGTCCTAGCGAACGAGGAGAACTTTTAATGTAATTAATTCATAAGCTAATTACATTTGTATCTTATAAATATCTGTTCTCATTCTCTCTCTCCTGTTCTAATATAATAAATACTAGTTCGGTCCATATTGTTAAAAATATACCAAAACAACACTAAAATGAACTTCTTAATTTAATCTCCACTGACAGTCTGTGTTCCACTTAACTTATTTGGAGTTACAGGTTTCCAATTAACTTGTTATCAATCTTATCTAAAAATATACATGCTAAGATTTTTGTACATATAAAGTAGGATTTCTAATTTAATATGTATAATGTCTAGACTAACTGCTACCTTGTTTCTTCTTCAGGATAGGTTGAACATCATTCAGTGTTTCATCCATAATTCTTCATTTCATTACCAAATTTAAGTTTGTATCTTTATTAAGAAACTAGACGCATATATCGTTCTAAAAGTGTAAATCAGGTTGTCTAATTCAATGTATACAAGTTGCAGTAAATTTTTAAATTCAGACAAGGGGCTATAACAGGGCAGGCAAACCTTCACTCGGTATTTTAATCACAGTTTACTCATTTTAACTCCAAACCAAGAACCATTTGTTAGTTTAGAAACTAGACTCATATATATTTGTTTTTGGAAAATATCAGAGTTTAATTTAAACTACAGAGGTTGCAGTAAATTTTAAATCTAACTCTAGAATCAAAAGTTATTAAATAGAATAATAAACATGGCCAGTCTTAGATATTTAAGCCTACCTCTCTTGATGCACGGAATTAATCCATTTCCTTATATAGACAGTAACATGACATTAATATCTACAATTTTCATGTTTTACATTTTTCAAAATTAAGTGTCTAAGATTTTCAAAATCAGTTTCTAAACAGACAGTTCTTAATGAATCTGTAAATAGGGCAGACAAACCCTCCCTCAGTGTTTTAATCACTTATTATTCAATTCAGCTCCAAATTAAGAACCGTTTGTTGTCTCCAAAAATAGATTCATGTATGATTGTTTATGTAAATTTTCAGTTTCTAATTCAAGCTATAAAGAATCCAGTAGCTTGAAAAAGACAAGTTTGAATTATGATTAACTTGTGTCCTTTGTTTTGATTTAATCAACAAACCATCAATCAGATTTTTAAATCAGTATATAGACATCAGTAACATAATTAAAATATGTAAATTAGAACTGAATTGGAAAGCTAATTAAGGTAGTAAGTGTCTAAACAAGGGTTTGTAGTTTTGGCTTGGCTTGTTTCCTTCACCTAGGTTGATAGGTTCTGTATTCTTCTCTTTTTTTTTTTTTTGAACAAAGATGCTGTTTTGAGAGGCTAATACATGCAATAATATGAGGTGTATATATATATATATATATATACACACACACGTACATACATAACATATGAATGTACGTACATATATATATATATGTATGTACGTACATATATATATGTATGTACATACATACATAATATATTTACATACATACATACAAATGTATGTACATATATATATATATATATATATATATATATATATATATATACATATATAAATAATATATATACATATATGTATATACGTACGTACCTATGTACATACGTACGTACATATGTAGATATGTATACACCTATACGTGTACATATACATATATGTACATATATACGTATACGTATATGTATAGATACGTACGCACGTTGGTCTTAGACCTGAATTTTCTGGGTTCCTGGAACTCACGTCTGTGCACGTTGTAAGCTAACCTATGGACACAGGATGCCTCTACATGCGTAGATGCCATAAAACACATGTAGATGGCTATGTTTTTGCTAAAATTTCTCTAGAACGTGCGTTTCAGTGTTAGGTCTATAAATACCCCCTCACCCGACATTTGTCCGTCATTCATCATTTTCACTCTCTCTCACTCTCAGATCATTTTTCTGACTTCATATTTGTCTCCCCAACGTTTTTGATCATCTCTGGAGGTAAGATTACCGTCCTAATCTCTTATTTTCACTCATTTCATCCTCTTAATTTTTGAATCTCGTTTGGGTCCGATTTGACCTAGGTTTTTAGATTTCAGTGATTCTATTAAAATGAATGTTGTAGGGTGTTATATACTACTAGATCGAAGCTAGAAACACTTAGATTTAGTGTGATTTGTAGAGATTTGTGGTTGTTCATAAATGGGTCTGGTTGGTGACGGTTTGGCAAATCTGAGTCAGATTTGTTGATTTTTGTTGGAATGATTGTTAGATATTGCTATATTAAGATTGTTTGAGGTTAGAGGAACCTAGATTAAGCCTGAAATCAAAATATTCGAGGTTGTTCTGAATGTGTTAGGGTTTGATTCGGGTTTGACCCAATTTATGATGATTTTGGTTATTTTTGAGAAACCAATTATAGATTTGAGTTTCTGAGGTTGATTGTGATCAGCATGGGTGTTTGGATTCGATTTCTACAAATGGAATCGAGAGATGGACTTTTTGGGTAATTTTTGAAAGGGACTAAACTTGATATTTTACAAGTTGGAGTTTAAATACAATTTCTAAATATTTTGGAGGTTTTATTTGATAATAGAAATAACTGGGGTATTGTTAGATAGATTATGAAAAGTTTGGAGACCTCATTGTAGTATTACATCGATATCCGAATTTCGGTGAGTGTTAGGCTTTCGATTTAGATATTATGTATTGCCATAGTCACCTTGTTAACTCTTTATGTAAACATTGTTTCAGCTCAGTTTGGTTTTTGAAAAGACCAGTCATTCACCGGCGGACTGTGAGTTGGATTATTCGCTCGGCGTCCAGTGAGTGGATAACAGCTTCAGACACATAGGTTGTGTCTTCTAAAATTATATGTTTCTGATGTGTCCTGACTTGACATGTAATCTGGATTAATTAAAGAATATGAAATCTTAAAAATTTGATCTACGTAAACTTAATTTTCTCTGGGAATTTTGATGGTTTCTAAAAATAAATATTATGTTTTAATATTTATTATCAGTTTAGTGATAAACCTTCTGTTATGGATTTTAAGATATACTCCATAGAAAATGTTCTTTATGGATTTAAGAATGTTTTCTGAAACAATTATTTTGTTCTGAAACAAGTAATTTTTTTGTGCTAAATATTCTGTTTTAAAGTAAATAAATGTATTTTAGGGAAACAAATTTATATCTTTGGAATAGAATTTCTGTCAGTTGTTTGAATATTATTTTATAAATATTTCGATATGTTTTCAGCAAAACATTCTGATATGGGACACTTAGCTATAGGGTATGTAGCTTTTGGTATGCTAATTCTCCAACAAGGCCCTAGTTACAGGGACAAATGGATGACCATGTATCCGGCCAGATACATGCTCTATTTTGTCTAGTGGCAGAGTCCACATAACTATTATGACTGGTGACAGAGTCTACCTTATTATTCTGTCTATTCTGGTCCCATTGAGTTTGGAACTATTTTATGAAAACATTTTAGGAATTTCTGTCTGAAAATATTTTGGAATTTTCTGTCTGAAAATATTTTGAAAATTTCTATTTGAAAATATTTTGAGAATTTTTGTTTGAAAATATTTTGAAAATTTTTGTCTGAAAATATTTTGGGAATTTCTGTCTAAAAACATTTTGAAAATTTCTGTTTGAAAATATTTTGGAAATTTCTATTTGAAAATATTTTAGAATTTCTCTCTAAAAATATTTTAGAAAAATAAAGATGAGTTTTCTTAAATATTTTGAAAGGAAATATTTTTGGCTATTTCATACTCTAAAACTAAACAATTTATCCGAGATAACTATTTAACTAATATGTACAACTGTCTGTTGTCTGCCTTGTTTGCGAAGGATTTCAAAATGACTTTTTGAAAATATTATTTTTTAGTATATAGTGTGTATACGTACATACACTTATATCTGCATGCGATATATTTTGAAACTGTTTTCAAACGATTTTTGTGATGCCCGGAGCTGTTCTAGAGTATTATCCTTACTGGGTTCTTACCCCCTTATTTTCTTTTTTTTACTTAATCTTTCAGGTGATTTTGATAGCGGTCGTTCGATCTTCCGTGCTTAGTGGGTAATCATTGTCAACAGTGAGTGCCCTATTGTTCGGGTTCGACTTTCAGTTCTGTTATATGCTCCACACCCACTAATGGGTTATGGATTTGTATGTGATAATAAAATGGTTAAATTATTTTTAATTATAGTTAATTGTTCAGTATTTTGATAATATGACTATATATTTATTATTCGAGGATATTGTTTTTCTTAAAACTTATTATCTGTAAAACGTTTTAATACGATTAACAAGCTGATTAATAAAATGAATTTGGCTATTTGTTTCTGTCCTTCGAGGCTTGTGCGAGATGGGTCGGGCTTCCATACACGGTTCGTCTCGTACGCCGGTCATGGTCGAAAATGAATGGTGACAATTATCACGCTTTTTGCAATTTACCCCCTCAACTTTGACAATGCTTACGCACCCCCTGAACTTGCAAAACAATAACTAAAAACCCCCTAGACAGCATTATTGAAAGCACATGTGTTGTGTTTGAAAACCATGCATCTGACACGGACGAAAAAGTGCCAACTCATCATTAAAATGATTGCCATTTGTAAAATTTTAATACCAAATTAGCTTCAAATCAACCAAAACCCAAACCCATGTCTCTTTTGTTCAAACCAAACCAAAACCACATTCAAACCAAATCAATTAGCCAAGCCCGACCACCCAATCTTCTCTCTCATTGTTTTTTTTCCTGTTTGAAGCAAAACCCCATTTGTGTTTTCTTCATTTCTTCAAAGCTTCATACTTTCTCAATCACTTGCATTATCAATCAAAAACCCATATGGGCTCTGTTAATTTTTCAAAAAGTTTGAAAGCATATGACTTTCTTTCATTTTCATTTTTTTTCTAAAAGAAATAGCTTCAAATCATGAAATTGATCAGTGAAGCTATCAAGTTAGAACAGAGGGACAAATCCAACCCTATTAGACATCGAAATTTTTTTCCTACTTTGAACTATCTATATCTTTCGTGCTTGGAAACCTTTTGTGGTTGCAATATCTTGATTTTCGTTTGAATCAATTGAGAGCTCAAAGTCTATCCTTTTTAAAAAACTCAATCGACGATTGTCTGCATTGCGCTTCAAACCACCATCTTCAATAGCTACAAAACCATCGACAGCTATTGAGCCATCATCCACATCACTCCTCCACCTCATATCTGCCACCACTCTTTCCACCACCACAATGAACGTCCCACAAACAAAATTATAATTTCAAAACTCGGGATCACTAAATTATATTTGCAAGCTTTAATTGAAGTTAACTAAATCTTTAATTGCAAAATTCTAGCAGGCGAGAATAGCAGCGACTCATTTGCTCTAGGTGTGTTCTGGCGGCTTCCTCCTCAAGCAACGGTGGCAGACATGTTTGGGTTTTGGGAGACGAAGGACGCTAGCAGAACGGGGGCTTCTCCTTCAGCAAACGGGGTGATCTTCTTCATCTGGTGACAAGTGGGCGTCACAATGTTCTCTTTTTCCACAGTGAAGATGCAATGGAACGACAGGAAGGCTTGGTGGTGGCCTGTCGACGACAGCAACAATAGAGAGTGGCTTGATTTTTTTTTCTATTCAACTTCTGAAATTAAAAGAAATAGAAGGCTAGTTTGTTTGTTTTATTACTTGATTGGTTTTCGGTTTTTTGGGCTTGGTTGGTTTGAAAACTTGGGTTTTTATTGGCTGGGACGGTTTGGTTAGTGGCTAGTTTGGTGTGAGGTTTTGGTTTGATTTTTTTGGTTCGAGTGAGTGCCACATCAGTGGGTTCTAAGCCATAACGCACTTCTAACGTTTGAAATTCGAACATAGTGCCAAGTCAGCTGATTAAGGGTCTTTTTGTCACCGTTTTGCAAGTTTAGGGGGTGTGTAAGCATTTTCAAAGTTGAGGAGGTAAATTGCAAAAAGTATGATTTTTTAGGGGGGTTCACATGTATTAGGCCATGTATATATGTATGTATGGTTATTTGGATTTGGGATGTCACACATCTCAGCTTAGCCCTTGTGGCTGGGGTCATGGCTACCATAGGAGTATGGATTTTCACCATTTGAAACAGACAAAAAAGTGGGTTAGTACAACTGATGCACCTCATTGATCCAACATGCAATCAATGGAAGCACTTGAAACAATATGTATAAAACATAGAATATTTTACACGAATAAAATAAAATTTTCCAAACAAAATTTAAAAAGAAAACACATATTTTACATTTAATAAACACCAAATAATTTAAAAACAATTGGTTCTAGAACTCAAAAAATTCTAAAAAATATACCAAAAAATTCAAAAAGAATTGTAAAACGTATTTCTGTAAAATTTGAAAAATTTTGGACGTCCTACCATGTCTCACCGTCTGAGTGGTCCACGTGTCCAACCTTGATACATGTCTGTCACGACTCTTTTTGGACCATGACTGGCCCATCTCACACAAGCCTCGAAGAACATATATACTACCCATTTATTCATTTATTACGCAACATACATTAACCATTTTATTAAGCAACCATGTAAAAATAAATATATAAGTATACACAACCGGAAAACCATATAAGCATACATAATAAATCCAAAAATATGTATACAACATGTATAAATAAAATCAATATCCAAAAGTCAAAATACAACCTAGTAACCCACTAGCATTCGGTGCAAAGCCCTATAAAAAATAAAGGAGCCGGAGCAAAAGGGCATCAACTGACCAAATCAACGATGCCTCATTGAGTATCTGAATGCCAGATGGTTGCTGAGTCAAAAAGAGCACATAAAAAATATTAAGGGAGGGGGGCGAGAAATCTCAGTGA
The DNA here is from genome assembly GCA_948243855.1 of Flueggea neowawraea. Lineage (NCBI taxonomy): Eukaryota > Viridiplantae > Streptophyta > Magnoliopsida > Malpighiales > Phyllanthaceae > Flueggea > Flueggea neowawraea. Next base: position 4,739 of record CAODLS011336214.1, on the reverse strand, counting down.
AGGGGCAACACTCGAGATTGCCTCATACGTCCACCACAGAGACCGTTTTGAAAATGTTTCGGAAATACCACACACAATATACTGAATACGTACATATACATATATTTATATAGCTGAATATCTAATCGGGACGGAACTGAATAGAACTGGCCTTAACTAAATAGAACTGATCTGAATTGATGTGGATTGTGCAACCTTATACTGACCACGATTGTTTGCGATAGACGCATGGATTACCACTAACCCTAGTAACTGGGCCTTGACTGATCAATATTATACCATATGCTACGCATAACTCCCGTCGCTAGAGTATCCCAAATCAACTATATATATATATATATATATATATATATATATAGGTAACACGAATACTGATATAGTGCTGATACTAATATCCCTCACTGATAACTTATTCCTTATTACACATAATTAGATTTTAATAAATCTCAATCATAAATTAGTCCAATTTACAAATATAGCCTAATCACAAAGCACACAACATAATTTTGGACCATTTTGTTTACTGATATAATGCATCTATGCGCATTGCACTGCCTTCAACACGCATAGCACTTGTTTCACATGCATTGTGCTTTCTTTTATGTGCATAACGTCAATTTTGGAAATCTCAAAATGCTTGTTACATTATCAACGAACATAGATCTTGATTTAAAGAGCTTAGATCATCCTTCAACGTGCTTAGAGGGTTGTAGAGCGTGCATAGCTTAAATATTTCAATTATTTTTTTAAATCGTCAAAATTTTAGGAGTTTCAATGTGACCCAAAACTAGTTCAACAATCTCCCCCTTTTTTATGAGAAAAAAATTGAAAGAGTTTACACTCCCCCTCAATCAATGCACTTATTTTTAAGAATACATAAAAACTTTGATCAAGGTTGTTAAGCCTTGTCTGATTGTTAGTACTCATTTTTTAATCAAATTGTATCATATATCATAACGATAGGTGTATCAGAGTATAGCATGAAATGCAACAACAATTCAACAACAAACTCTACCACATTTTCTCCCCTTTTTTTGTCACAATAAAAAAATTAGAGATCAAGAGCAATTGAACACAAAGAAATTTTTTCATTCTATAATAGATATATACACAAGGAAGATAAATATGATGCAAAAGTGTATGCATGAGAAACGTTTGGATCGTATGCATTGAAATTCACTTTGGTGAGGTGGAAGGTTGTGGTTCTGAAGTGGGTTCTTTATCTTGCGTAGAAGACTTATCTGGTTGCTTAGGTTCTGCCAACACATCTAACACAAGATCCACCATTATCCAATAAGCTACACGATAACATATTTCATACATTTGTTGTGTCATACCTTCCTTAACTTTGGTAACCTCTTCTTCTGTAACGACTATAATGTCTTCTTCATTATCTGAAATTTCAATAACTTCATGAATGGGAGGCAAGCTATTGAGAATAACTTTCTCTTTTTCTAACAACCTTTCTAGTGCCCTGATCCTTTTTCGATGAGCTTTTTCGTATGCAAGATCAGTTGGATGTATATCTAATTTAGGTTCTGGTATGGGTTGAGGTGGAGGTTCTGATTGAGGAAAGGCAGTCTCCGAATATGAAGAGTCACTTGAATCAGAATCAGAGGATGAGGTTGACATTGTGAAGTTCTTATCTATAAAATTATGCATGAACGCTTCCCTCATTTTCTTCAATTGCTCTAGATCCTTATAAATCTGTGCTCTTCTCTGAGAGGATGGAGAAGGTGCTAATTTTGCCTCCTCTGATTTATGCTTAGTGTGCACAACAGCAGGAATCTCAGCCTCAGTTCTTTCCTCTTCCACTGGCACTTCAATTTCAGTTCTTCCTCTTCTATTGGTACTTTAGTTTCAATTCTTTCATATGCCATTAACACCTCAGCATCAATTCGTTCCTCTTCGAGAGGCACCTCAGTTTCAATTCTTAACTCTTCCATAGGCACTTCAATTTTCGTCCCTAATGCTTCAAACATTTCTTCATCTTCAACTCTTTCTGGTTCAGCAATTGGTTCCTCAACATGTTCTGCCTCAGTTTGATCCTCGTCCACAACTGGTTCATTCAAATTAGTTGGTTCATAGTCATTTTCAACTGATTCATCTTCTGGTTCTTCAACTCTATAAGATTGTTCCTCTTGAACTTCAGTTGCTTCAGTTTCGATCTCAACGATCGTAGGAGGTGGAGGATCATCATTCTGTTCAGAATCCGTGGAATCCTCATCAAGTTCACCAATTAAATCTTTGTATAGTTGAAGAATTTCCATTGCTTGCTCAAGTGCCAACTCATTCTCTTTTTCTTCGGCTATTTTCTCTACTTGAGGCTCTTGAGGACTTGGAGTAGGCATTCTTGGTGAGGTAGCAGCTGTCCTTTCAGCTTGAAGCAAATTAATTATAGTTTCAAAGTTTGCTCTAGTCTCAGCTTGGAAGGCTTCTGATGCCATTTTAAATTCCAAAAAACCATGCCTCAATGCATACGGTTGACTATTTTGGACAAGGGATTCTTCTTCCCTTTGTGATCCCTCTCCAATCTTTGGTTCAGCTCTACGCGATTCCTTAGCTTGAGGTTGTGTCTCATGCCTTTTCTATAATTTCCACTTTCCTTCAGAGGATCTCCCGATGAAAATCATTACATCTGGCTTTGGCTTTTTTGGCTTATCTCTCTTATGGAACATCACATCCTCCTCTCTGATGTATGGCTAGAAAACATATCCTCTTCCAACCGTTCTATACAATTTCATTTTCCTCAAAGATTTTGTCTGGATCTTCCTCAATTAAATCATTTTCCGTGAATCAAAGCCATCTAATTTCACCTTGAAATATTGAAAAATGAGTGTGAGATGACTTTCAAACGGCATGTTTTCTTCCCTCTACCAATCTGGTGCCGAGAAAGTGGGAAGATTGAAAATTTTCACCTTATCCAAGATCCAGTCCATAACCACCCAAGCAAAGCTAATTGGCTCTCCTTTCATTAGCATATACATTGTGATTTCATCTTCCGAAGTGAAAGGAGATTGGGTGTGTGATTTTAGTTGGAGGATCTTTGCGAAAGGCGTGTTTACCATCCTCCATTCAACTCTGAAATCATTTTGATCCAGTAGTTTAACGTTCTTATCCAGCTTCACAACTCCAAATTTATCAAACATAAATTCTCTGGTTACATTGGTGTCAACTACAATTGTATTCCCTTCCATGTCAATGTACTCCTTGATACCTTTTTCACGCTTCACCCTGAGTCCAACTAAAGGCAATCTAAACAATTTATTGAGCAACATTTCATCAATGACAATCTCAATGCCATTCACTCTGTTCTGCACACCAATCGTCTGATAGTACAAAATATCTTCAATATTCCAATTAACTCATTGCCTAGCATTGGCATAAAACTCCCACTCCCTAACCAAATCAGGGTAGTGATTCGATGCCTCAACAAAGAAATCTCTTAGCCCAAACATACGAAAATCTTCCTCAATATCTAGGCCATCTTCATTCATAGACCAAAAATCAAACACCTTTGAATTAGAAAACTTCACATGCTACAAGTGGGTAAACAACTTAGCAGCCTTGTTATCCATAAACCTCTCAGAGTTAAATTCTTCTTCCATCATTATCCCCTTCTACTTCTTAGCTTTTTTAGAGGGAGAAGAAATTGGAATACATGATTTCATGAAGATCGATTGATCTCTGGAGCTTTTGGGCCTCTTGACACCTCTAGAGGGTTATCTTTTGGTAGATTTCTTCTGGGTATCATCAACCATCTTTGTTCAAACTTTAGATTTCTCCTTCGGTGCCATTTAATAGTTGTTCCTAAGTGAGTTGTGAGAAGGAGAGAACATATGGTATGTTAGGGTTTTGTGTGTTTTTAGGGAATTTGGAGATTTGAGAGTGTGTTTATGAGTTTGGAAATGTTTGATATTTGATCTAGGTTCGAGATGAAGTTTGAAGTGAGAGAACAAAGTGGCAGTAGCGAAATTAGGATTTGGATTTGAAATGAATTGGGATGCTGTGATTTTGTGTTTTTATTTGGGTAAAAACACCAACATGCTTAGATGAATATACTACGTACGTTATTAATAAGTCTGTGAAGACCTACGTACTTAGAGTATTCTTTAATGCATTTATATGGGGTCTCAAAATTTTTTCGGGTAAAACTGTTCAACGAAGGAGTTTAAATTCAACGTACACAACAACATGTTATATGTGAATTAAGGAGACAATATGGCATCTATGTACCTTGCACTGTTCTACGTATTTAGATCCATTCTCCACTTTGGACATAATGTGCATAGAGGATACTACATGAGCCCTTCTACGTGTCTTGTACATCCCTCTACATCTCCAAACTTATAGCTTCTGAATCATTGCTACTGCCTCATATACTAAGCACTTTGTATTCAATACAACACACTTATAGCCATCATACCTGAAACTCAGAAGTAATTCCATTCTCGAAAATGCACACAGTACATCATGTAACGCACATAGTTCAACCCCAAACAGCTTCCAGTAGTTAACCACAATCATCAATGTACTTACCACACTTTTTAACATGCGCAGGACGAATCTAGAAATTTTTCTATAGAAGAACATGATGATTTGTGTTAGTGTAAGCCCTAGCCCCAAGCACATTGTTTACCCCTTTATATTTGATATATATAGTATGAGGCATTTTTCATCCTGTTTCTTATTTCTGTGCATATTTAATTGGATGAATTATCCGTGAATAGTGGTTCTGA
>CAODLS011336138.1:0-16166 GCA_948243855.1 Flueggea neowawraea | reverse complement strand
CGATTTAGTCAATCGATCCACGATCACCCAAATAGAATCATACCCAGACGATGTCTTTCGTAACACAACCATGAAATCCATCTTGATACGATCCTGCTTCCACTCCGAAAGAGCCAATTGTTGCAACAGTCCTGAAGGATGTTGGTGCTCAAATTTAACCTGTTGACAGGTCAAACACTGGTTAACAAACTCAACTATGTTCTTCTTCATCCCTGGCCACCAATAGGATCCTCAAAGATCCTGATACATCTTAATGTACCATGGGTGTACATAATAGGTGGAGTTGTGGCCCTCAATCATAATCTCCTCGCGTAATCCACTAGAAGATGGTACGCACAACCGCAACCCAAACCACAACACTCCTGAATCATCAACACTGAATCCCGGTACCCAGACTATTTAACTTTAGCAATCAAACTCTGCATCTCAGAATCCTCCTTTCGAGACTCTCAAATACGATCCAACAGGTATAGGTCTCGCCTCAACGTAGCTTGACTCCATTCTCTATCAATCTTTGCCATTCTGTCACTGATGATTGTCCCTCAACTGCGATGTGAGCTAAACTCCCCATCAACTTCCTACTCAAAGCATTGGCCACGACGCTCACTTTGCGAGGTTGATATGATATAGAACAATCATAATCCTTTAGCAACTCCAGCCAACGTCTCTGCCTCAAATTCAAGTCTCACTGTCCGAAAATATACTTCAGACTCTTATGATGTCGGAAGATATCCAAAGTCTCTCCGTACAAGTAATTCCTTCAAATCTTGAGTGCGAACACAACTACCGCCAACTCTAAGTCATGTGTTGGGTAATTTTTCTCATGCCTCTTAAGCTGCCTTGAGGCGTAGGCAATCACATTACAATGCTGCATCAACACACAACCCACACCAACCCTCGAGGCATCACAGTACACTGTAAATCCTTTAGAACTTGATGGCAAAACCAACATCGGTGCACTCGTCAAACATCTCTTCATCTTTAGGAAGTTTTCCTCACACCTATCAGACCAAACAAATTTAACTCCCTTTTTGCCTCAACCGAGTCATAGGAGTTGTGATCCTAGAAAAATCCTGGATAAGCCTCCTATAGTACCCAACCATGCCAAGGAAACTCTGAATCTCAATAACAGTCTTACGCCTCTCCCAGTGGAGTACCGCCTTTACCTTCTTCAGATCCACCTTGATCTCATCTCTAGACACCACGTGTCACAAAAATGCTACCTGATCAAGCCAAAATTCACACTTTGAGAACTTTGCATATACTTGATGCTCTCGGAAAGTCTGCAAGACTGACCTTAAATAGTCCTTGTGCTCGTCCTTACTCCTCGAGACATCAGAATGAACTCATAGTGACCATACCTAGTCCAAAAAGCTATTTTCGGAATATCTTCACCCCTGATCCTCAGCTGATTATATCGAGTAAGGTAGTGTGCCAAGTCGAAAGCCAATCCATGTCGAGTATCACATCAAACTCCCCCATACCCAATTATGCAAGATCGACAGTCAACTCGTGCCCTCAAAGGCAATCACGCAGTCCCAAACCTCAGAGTCAACCACAACCTTTTTACCCAAAGGTCATGAAACCTCCAAGAATCTGGCTAACGGATGCATTACTAACCCAGTATTCTCAACAAAATATGGCATGATAAATGTGTGAGAGGCAACAGAATCAAATAAAACATATGCAGAAACACGGGAGATGAGTAACGTACCAGTCACTGCGGTATTGAAGGTATGCACCTCCTAGCGAGTCACATGATAAACTCGGGTCTGCCCACCTGCAGCAGAACTACTCAGTCTAGCCTGTCCACAGCCATTGCCTTGCCCAACCTGGCTACGAGCTCCTGAACCTACGGCGCATATGCTTGCACTAGTACTAGTAACGCCTAAACCTCCCGCTACCGACTGTGAACCCAAACCATGCTTCAAAGGACACTAAGCAACCTTGTGCCCAGGCTGCCTGCAATGAAAACAGAGACCTGCAACCTTATGGAAAGTACCAGGATGTCTCCTCCTAAAAGTCTCACAAGGTGCATATAAGCCTCATGTGCTCTGTCCTACGGCACACCCAATTGACTGTACTATACTGCTACTTTGGGAATCCTGACCCTACCTATGGCCACGACCCTACTGGCCACCAAACGTACCCTCCGTCTTTGCCCTTTTGGGCTCCTTCGGCTGCTTCTCATCCTAATACTCCATAACCCTCGCAGCCTCAAAAATATGTGCAATTATGGTCAACTTTTAGGTCACTGCCACTCTTCTAATCTTTGGTATCAACCTGTTCAGGAACTTCCTTGCTAAGGCCTCCTTACTACGGGCCTGTGCCGGTGCATATCTGTTTAGCTCCCTGAATCGGTCCTCATACTCACTCACAGACATCCTAAGCTCCTAACGAAACTCACTGAACTGGTTTGTCTTCCTATCCCTCTCATTTGGAGGAAGAATAGACAAAGTGAGCTCAAGCTTGAACTCCTCCCAAGAAAATGCCCTGCGGGATCTCTTATCTTTCCACCATCTAATGGCTCGGCCAACCAACAAAAATGATGCCAACCTAACCCTCGCCGCATCATCAGTGAGATCCACAACCTCAAAGCACTACTCCACCGTGAATGTAAAATCCTGAGAAAGCTTCATAAATTTGGAAAGACGAGCCTCAGCGTCAGACTGTGGTGCTACAATAGGTGCAGGCGCAACTGCCTCTGGTTAGGGTGAAGGAACTGGCGGTGCTGCAACCACTAGCAGAACTAGCTAACCTCTAGCAGCCTGTTCTACCAAAAGAGCCTCAACATTTACAAGATTTTGCGTAAATTTCTCAAAGACATCCATCGGGCCTTCAGGTGGTGGCTGTGTTGTTGGTGCCGCAACCCCTAGCACATTACCTGCAACCTCTGGCACACTAGCCGTGTCATGATGGTCAGCAACCGACTGAGCGATGGCCTCTACTGGCACATGCATAGGCCTCCTACAGCCTCTACCGCGATCTCTGCTACGACCTCTCCCTCGATGAGGATCCATATCTACAAATAAAGCAACGATCGTATATGCAAGTGCCAATATGAATGTAACCGCCACAGTACAAGATCAAAGGTCAAAGAATATATAGAGGCAAATCACACAGACTCAATCAAAGATACATATGCTCCACACTGAACCTAGACTATATGAAAACCTAATGCTCTGATACCACCTTTGTCACGACTCGTTTCCTGACCATGACTAGCGTACGAGGTGAACCGTCTGTGGAAACCTGGTCCATCTCGCACAAGCCTCAAAGATTCAGAAACTATACCAATAATTTGTTAAAATAGTTTTAAGAAAACCATTTATGAGGAAATCATATATATAAAATAACAAAATATATCAAATGTCAAAATATATGAAATCAATACAGAGTGATAAAATCGCAAATCCAAATACCCAAAAGCTAAAACAGGTAGACTCCGCAACCCAATAGCATCTCAGTGCGGAGCTCTAAAACAGTAGAAGTAGCTCCAAAAGGGCACCATTAACCAAAGATATTGGTGCCTCACTTGGCGAAGATGCCAAAAGGTTGTCGAGTCTCAATCAACCTGTAAGATGGAAACAAGGCAACACAGAAAAACAAAAGGGGGTCAGAACCCAGTGAGGGATAACACTCCGGATTGCCTCATACGTGCCTCACAAATACTGGTTTGAAAACCATTGGAAAACTACCACATGCAGATATACAAAAGGTGTATATATAAGTATACACAACACATACATAGTATAGTTTCAGAAACACGTTTCACAAATGTTTACACCCAAAGCAAACACATGCACATTGGCAAAAATGATACTACTAGTATCAGAGTCAAAAATAATGTATACATATTATGGGATCAGTAACAATCGCGGTGTGGTCTGTGCCACTCTACCACTGCAATAATGCTTGTGGACTCTGTCACTAATCCAATAACAAATCATGTGCCAGGCTGGGGCAACATGGCTATTGGCAACCCCGATAGCTAAGTCATATCATACCTTGGTATACCAAAGGCTACGAACCCCGTAGCAAAGGCGTCTAATAATCAAAAACCATAATATCCAAAAACATAGCATTCACTTAGCATCAAAACAGTCAAAAACATATATATATATATATATATGTGTGTGTGTGTGTGTGTGTGTGTGTATTCATATATATACGTAAACTTTTCAAAAACAAAGTGGTGAATTTTTATTCACATAATCAAATTATTTAATTAACCAATCCTTAGATTAGTCAGGTTTCAATTATGTGTTAGACACATCAAAAACTATAACAGTTTTGAGACACAGCCTGTGTGTCTGAAGTTGCCATCCACTCACCTGGATGTCCAAGTTCTAAAACCCGGTACCACTGACAGGTGGCTGATCCCACTGACCAGGGCGTGAAGCTGAAACAAAATATCAGAGACAATAACGAATGAGACACTGGTACTGTAGTTGTACCAAAATATGTGCACATGCATTTGCAACTCAGACACCCTAACACATATCCATACTCAGTTGTGCCAAATCACATTTTGGCCTCTAGATGACAAATATCCCACATAGTCCTCATGGGCAAATTACACAAATAGCCCAAATTTTGATTCAACCGATAGAAACTGGATCTAAGCACCCAATGGGGTAGATCTTAACCCCAAGAACATGAATCCATACTTAGATCATCAAAAACAACTCCATTTCCCTAAAAATCACTAAAATATGACCTAACCTTAACCCATATACCCAAATCGGCGAATCTGCCAAAACCAAGCATGAATCAAGTATTTTCAACTCTCATCCATCAAGATATAGCAGAAATAATGCCAAATGAAACAACGAAATCATCAAAATCCCAAAACACTACCTCAAATAGACCCATCTCGGACAAATACCAAGACTCATCAAAACTAGAGCTAAATCTTATGAATCCATCCTTTAACGTCCACAATCTAACGTTATTCAAACTCCCTTCCAACAGAAATACAAGAATCAGACGAATCACCCATTTTGACCACAAAAATTCTTAATGCTCAACTCGTGAACAAAATGGAAAAAGAAGGGATTAAAGAGTGATTCTTATATTACAAACCGGAGTGGAAGCAAGGATAAGTGGAGAGAGACAGACAAAATGAAATGAGAGTGCAATATGGTGGTTGGAGTGAGTTATGGCCAAAAGAACGCTAGGTGGGGTATTTAAAGACCCACAAAACCGACAGTCTGCGTTTCACTTTAAACCACACAGAAAGGTACATCTACGTGCACAGTACCTTTGCTACGCATGTAGTTCTCTCTTTTACGTGGGTCATACCATCTACAACGCACGCAGATGGTAGATCTGGTGATTCCTCTTTCCCAGATCCAAAATCAATGTACGTTCCACATTATGCAATGCAGGTAGAACCTTCCACTCATTTACGGCTCATGCCCAAATGATGTTCAATGCTCGCAGAGCTCTTCAATGCAAGTAAATGTGCTTAGACACGTTCACGATCCATCCCCAACATCGATCAACGTGCATAGAACCCCTTTCAACGCACGTAGATGACCTTCAGCATGCATTACGCACGTAGATTGCATCCAAGCGATTCTCAACTCAAAAATTGAGGTTCCCCTAATCCCAAATCACTTAAAACCACACGGAATGCTACAATATTATGTTCACAATAGTACGGGGTATTACAGGTTTAGTTTGGTTCGGTTCTATTCTCGGATCGGATATTACCTAAGACCCAAATCCTAACCAAATAAAAATTTCGGTTCGGCTTGGTTCGGAGAAAGTGAAAAGTCAAATGTTCTTTTCGGTTCTTTTTTTTTCAGTTCGGATATTCGATTCAATTTGGTTATCTCCAAGACTCGTATTCAATCCTATTCCTCATTTAATTGCAATTCTTAGCCCATGGTGCATATATTTGTCTATGTATGAATTTCATTTTGTAGAAACAGATATCTTTTTGTTATTCTGAACTTCAGTATTTAACACTATAAAAATCAAAAGACTACCTTTCAATTATAAATAGGCGATGGTTATCACAGTGCTAAGACTATATAGTAACTTATCGTATTTATGCATTGCATAATCTAGATCAATTTTAATAAGTGTTTATTGTATTATCTGCAAATTCAGAAGAAAAAGACTTGGGAACAAATGCTGCCTCATCTCGAGACCGACGATTCTTATACGGCTATTACTACAAGAAAAGTCCTCCATTGCAACAAAATATTTGCGACAAATATTTTTTTGTCTCAAATTTTCAACGAATTGGTCGCAAACATCTGGGTTGACCATTTTGCAACCAATTTTGCCTCAATACTTTTGCATGAAAAACGTTTTCATCGCAAACATTGGCGGGAAGCTTCTCGCCAACCTTTTTGCGACAACCAATATTTGCGTCGCAAAAAACTGCAACAATTAATTTTAAGAAAAATGATCAATTAATTTTTATAATGGTTTGCGACTAATTGGTCGCTAAACTTGCGGCAAAGTCATTGCAAAACATATTGAAAATTCAATATTTAGCCTAAAAATTTCTTAACAATTAATTAGAATACAATATTTTGCAATTAGAAGAAAAAAAATCAAAACTAGGGGACAATTTACACACAATTAATTTGTTGTATTAATTTTAATACAAAGCTTGAATATTTTTAATGAAACAATTAATTTGTAAATGATCAACTAATATTTGTAATGGCTTACGATGAATTAGTCGGTCACTAAAATTGCCACCAATTCGTCGCAAACCATATTGAAAATTTAATATTTAGGCTAACAATTTCTTAATAATTAATTAGAAGGCAATTTTTTCTAATAAGAATAAACGAATCAAAACTAGGGTAAAAATTACAAACAATTAATCTGTTATATTAATTTAAATAAAAAGCTTGAATATTTCTAATGAAGCAATCAATTTGTAAATGATCAATTAATTTTCATAATGGTTTACGACAAATTTACGACCAATTCATTGTGAAAATGGATGTTGCGACGAATTGGTCACTAAATTTTAAACCAATTCATCGCAAACCATATTAAAAATTCAATATTTAGGCTAATTATTTCTTAACAATTAATTAGAAAACAATATTTTCTAATTAGAATAAGAGAGTGAAAAGTAGGGGAAAGTTTACACACCAAATTATTAAACTTTGCATAATTGTTTAATTGGATTTAAGTGAAAATGAATTTTGCGACTAATTCACCGCAAAATTAAGCAATTGCAACAAATTGGTCATAATTTTAGCGACCAATTGGTCGCAAGAATTGATTTGCAACGAATTGGTAGCTATTTTTGCGACCAAATCGTCACAATTTTTTTAAAAAATTTCTCTTTCCCAAATTTAAGCTCTTAACCTTCATTATTATAACAAATCAATTGTTTGTAATGTTACAATTGTAAAAATGTTACCCAATTTTTGAAAAGTTTTCAATTGTTTTCAATTCGACGATGTATTCATGCATTAATAAATTTGTTTCTCTAATGCAATGCATTATAAATTGGCATATAAGTATGTTCATTAACATAACATATAAATTAATCACTAATTTGAGATTTTTTACGTTTAGAATGCGTTAATTCATTGAGGCAACATAATATATATATATATATATATATATCCACTCAATTCTTAAAATTTACATAATTGTTTAACTGGATTGAAGTGAAAATGGGGTTTGCAAATAATTTGCCGTAAAATTAAACAATTGCGACAATTTGGTCACAATTTTAGCTACCAATTGGTCGCAAAAATTGATTTGGGGTGAATTGGTCGCTATACTTTGTTTAGATTTCTCTTTCCAAAATTTAAGCTTGTAATATTCCGCCCATTGTGGTTATGATTCATGTAGTTTTCTGACCAAGTCCGATTTGATCTTGAAGATAATCGGACGTATTTGTCGAGGATTAGGTGCTATCGAATCTCGAGGGAGGTCCGATGAACATTGGGAAGCGTGAAATGTTGAGTATGTGATTGGAGAGTGAACAATGTGAGTTAAACTTAAGTACAACGTACATTGTCGAATGAGAAAGATGTGCGTTATCTGGAAAAACCAGCATAACTTACGTTGTATAGGTACAACGTACGTTATTTGTGATGCAAGGATGATCAATGTATTTTGGCATGGAACGACGTACGTTGAGTTGTGTTTCATCGAATACGTGGCTACTGGATGCGTCACAACGTGTGTTGTGATGTACGAAGTACGTTGTGCATGACCATAACGTACGTTGATCTCGAGTATAACCTACGTTGCTTTTGAAAAGGTCAAAATGGTGCGTTTTGATCTGCAACTCTTAAAACGTGCAAAACCCGACCCTCTTCGTCATTGTCTCTTCATTTCTCACCCAAATCTCTCTCAACTCATCTGAAATTCTTCCACATTGCTCCCCCAACGTTCCTAATCAATTTCTGAAGAAAGATCAACATCATTTCTTCATTTTTAACTCATTTTCATGCATTGATTAATGAAATGCATTTTTGGCCAAAATCCATCTAGGGTTCGGATTTTCTTGTGATTCTGAGTTAATGAATGCTAAGGGTTCTTAGATTAGACTATATTGAGGTTATAGGAACACGACTCAAAAGGATTTGATGGCTTTTTGGTGGAACTAGGGTTAGGTTCAGTTTTGATGATTTTAGAATGATTTTGAGTTTACTTGTGGAATCTAATGTCGGATTCATGTTCCGGGGATTGATTTGAGTCAGGGTGTATGTTTGATTTCGTTAGGTATTGAGCGGAGCGTAATTTTGGCATTTTTGCAAATATTTTCTATCGCAGATAGATTTTTGATGTTCTTGCAAACACTTTTTGTCGCGTACAGATTTGTAATTTTTAGAAAGTTAAGGTATAGACTTGTAATTTCTTAACATAGGGACTAACTTATAATTTTACAAGTCAGGGACTAATTCGCAATTTTTTACAATTCGAGAATAAATTTGGGAATTCTGACTTATGAAAAACTAGTTGATAATCCCAATTTACCTCAAGGACTATTTTGCAAACTATTTTTTACAAATCAGGCACATGATTTGATATTGATAGAAGTGGGTCCTCATCACATTTATTGGTTGGTCCACACATCTCATGATTAGTGGCAGAGTCCACATCACGCTTGCTTTAGTCCCCTATCTGCAATATATATATTTTGACACGAACATGTTGATTTGAAAATTTGAAATGGTTTTTATTACGCCTGCGTGCATGTTAGTTACTTTGTTTACGAACATCTTCGAAATGATTTCTCAAAAGGCTATTACCTATATAGCGTGTATATTTATATATCTATTTGTATTGCATGTAGTATTTGCGAACAATTTTCAAAACAGTCTTTGTGAGGCACTTATGATGCGTTCTGGAGTGTTATTCCTCATTGGGATTGACCCCCGTTTTATTTTTGTCTATGGTTGATTCCGTCTTCCAGGTGCACATATTTTGGCTTCGGCAATCGTTCCACATCTCAGATGTAATATTCCATATTTTTGGATAATTATTTTTTAATAAATTTGGTCAAATTTGAATTTTATTTTTGGTGATTGAAGGGTTAATTTTATGTTTAAGATATTAATTGGGTGATTAATGAAGGTTAGGAGTGATTTGAAAGTGTTTTATTAAGTGAAAAATTGTTGGAAATTGGAAAAAATAAAATCTAGAAAGGAGACCGGATGATCGATCGTCTGTCGTAGGTCGATGGACGACGTGTCATTTGCCGCTAGAAATTCCTATCATTCGCGCGAGTGCAATTGTCGTCCATTCGCGTGCCTCAAATTGTCATCGAACAACTGGCCGTTTGCACAAAATGCACGCGCATTCACGCGATGGAACCGGACGGCTTGTCGTCGCGCCCTGTCGTCCACGCCTTCCTCCTGTCATTCGCTTGCGTGGCAGTGGATACTTGAGTGAAACAACGTCGTTTCACATGGGTTGGTTCTTTTAAATCAAACTCAATCTCTCTCTCTCTCTTTCTTGTTTTCTCTCAACTTTCTCACTCAAATCCGACCCAAATCATCTCCTCTTGCCCTCAGGTCATTCCTCCATCAAATTTGAGGTAATTTCATCATTTATTTTTTATTTTTGGCTCCATTTTACGCATATTTTTGCTTTAATTCTTGTAGAACAAAAATGGGTATAAATGGAGCTAGGGTTCGCTTTTGTGTGGATTTGTGGCTGGATTTGGAGTTATTTTTGTTAGATTTAAGTATGAGGAGCATGGGAGAACATGAATTTGGCTTGATTGATGAGAAATTGATGATTGTTTATTATGGGTATTTTTGGTCCAAAAATTGTAATTTCGGTTTGGATGGTTTTATGTGGTTTTGATGAAAACCGATGTTAGATTTAGACTCCTGGGATGATTTTGAGTGGATTGGTATGATTGAAAATATTGGGTCCCACTCGAATCAAGTTTTGTGGCATTTTTTAATAGACTTTTGTGTGCAAGGACTATAGTGTAAAGTGCCATTTTTCTGAATAAATTGAGGGGCTGAACTGATATTTTACATGGATGGTTAGATTTTTAAATTTATAAAAATATGTTTTAGATTTTTAATTTTGGAAAAATTTTGGATAATCTTGCAATTTTGATAATTTGGAGGTTTTATTTATAATTTGAGTTATTTGAAGGATTTATTTATAAATTCTAAAAGTTTGGCAATTAATTATTAATTTTTGAGGTCCCGAGAACTAGATTGTAATTTTATGAAGTTCGGGGACTAAATCATAATTTTACATAGACTTTGATTTTTGCGATGAAAGTGTTGGATCTTCAACCGAAATGGGTTTTTGGGATTTGTTTGAACGTCTAATTTTGCATATGCATATGCTCACATTTCGGTACAACCACAGTACTAGTGTCTCATTCACCATTGTTTCTGATACGTTTATTTATGATATCTTGTTTCAACTTCGTGTTCTGGTCAGCGAGATTAGCCAGCCACTGGCAGTGCGTAACCAGGCCATCCAGCTTGGATATCTAGGTGAGTGGATAACAGCTTCAGACACATATTTTGTGTCTCTTCAATTTATATGTTTTTGTTGTGCTATCACCATAGCATGTAAATTGGAATAATTAAAGGATTGAAAATCCTAAAATTTGGTCTATGTGAGGACTTATTGATTTTAATTTGTTTTTGGAAAATTATTTGGGTTTTGGAAAGAGTAATGATACTCTATTTTTGAAAGCTTTTGCGCTTCGGCTGAAGTTGAATTGTTTTTCAGAAATAATATAAAGTTATTATATTATTTTTCTTTGGTACATTTTGGAAATAAATTCTGAATTTTGTTTTTGGTAGAATGATTGTCTACTTTGCGTACTCTGTTTTGTGAACCATGCCGTTATGGATTTCTAAAGTTTGGAAAGGATACTTGTAATACCCCGTCCCTTTCCGATCAATTCCCTGTAGCATTCTGACCCATTTGGACAAGGTCTCTGGTGGAACGTCAATCGATTTTGAATGATTGTAGTTCATTGCCAATTTGATCCTCAAACGATTGAGATGATGTTTGGGTCTTTGAAAAGTTTGAGAATGTTTAAGGGTGTTATCTATGAAGGTTTGGGTGTTGTTAGGTCCCGACAATGATGGAATTTATGATTGTAAGTTGGGAACATATTTGAGATGTGATTTTGTGCGCATAGAGCTTGCTGGAAGCCAACTACGTGCACAGTAGTGGCAACTACACACGTTGATCGTGATTCGGATGGGTTTGTGGGCTGTATAGGCCATTTATGTGTGTTGAAAAGGTTTCTATGCGCGTAGATCATCATTAAGATGGACCATGAACGTGCCTAAGGTCGTCTGTATGCGTCGGAGTGGTTCTGCGCACGTTGTTCTTCATTTGGGAAAAATCCGTGGGGATTTCAGTTTGTCAACGTGCGTTGTTGAAGGAGTCTGTGCACATAGAAGTTGACCTGGGTTTAACCGAGAGTTATTGAGCCTGTCTATGTGTGCTATGTGAAGGTCTATGCACATTGAACATATTCTACGTACGTAGATGATGTACTACACATGTTGATATGCCCTGAAATGTTGAAAATGAGTGAGACACTGCGTTTGACGTGATGTGCCTATAAATACCCCGTCACCAGACCTTTGTCCGTCACTTATCATTTTCACCCTCTCCTACTCTCAGATCATTTTTCTAACTTCGTCTTTGTCTCCCCAACATTTCTGATCATCTGTGGAGGCAAGATTACGATCCTAATCTCTTCTTTTCACTCATTTCATGCTCTTAATTTATGCATCTTGTTTGGGTCTGGTTTGACCTAGGTTTTTAGATTTGGGTGATTATGTCAAAAATAAAGTTATAAAGTGTTAGATCCTGATGGATTGAAGGTAGAAACACTTATATTTAGTGTGCTTTGTAGAGATTTGAGGTTGTTCATAAATGGGCCCGGTTGGTGACGATTTGGCAAATTTGAGTCAGATTTATTGATTTATGTTGGAAAGATTGTTAGATATTGTTATATTAAGATTGTTTGATGTCATAGGAACCTAGATTAAGCTTGGGTTTGAAATATTTGTTGAGTTATAGACTGGGCTAGGGTTGGTTCTGGTTTGTGAAGATTTTTGATTATTTTGAGTTGTCTTTGAGAAACCAATCATAGATTCAAGTTTCTGAGGATGATTAGAGTTGATTTGTGTGGATGGAATCATCTGGTATTTATCAATATGAATTTTTGGTGTTTTTGAGAGTATTTTTCTATCACAAGAGCATTTGGATTTCGATGGAAATAGGATTTCTGGGAATGACCTAGGTTGGGTCATGCATTGCATTGCATACATATTTAGTAATGTCGCAGTACAATATTTGAATCTAATGTCATACACATAGGCTATGTCTCCTAAAGTTATATATTTTTTATGTGTCGATTTATGTATGTAATCCGGACTAAGAAATGGGTTTGGAAATATTTTTATGCTTTTCTGGAATGAACATTCTGTTTTGACACAAGTATGTACTTCAGTACTAAATAATCAGTTTTTCTAAAATTTGGTATGTTTTCCGTGAAAAGTATTTTCGTCTGAAAAAATGATATGTTTTCTGAACCAGGTATTCTGTACTTTGAAATCAGTTATGATTTTCGTAATAAGTATTTCTATTTGAAAACAAGAACTCTGTTCAGTATTTGGAACATTTTCTGCTCAGTATCTGCTTTTGAAAATGAGAAAGATTTACAAATGATTGTCTATTCCACATGTTGCCTACTTGGCTTTAATTGTGGTCTTTATAATTTTCAATACAATTATATTTTTAAGATATAAGTTTTTTGTATAATTATTCTGTGATTTGGGACACTCAACTACGGAAAGGCATAGCCTATAATATACCATTGGTCAGTTAAGGCCCAGTTACCAGGGTAGGTGGTAACTCGTGTGTCGAGCACAAGCACATAAGGTCAGTATCAGTTAGCGTAGCCTCATCAGTTTTATATCAGGTGGTGTAGCCACATCAATTATATATCAGGTGGCATAGCCACATCTGTTATATATCAGGTGGCTCAGTCCACATCTATTTAGTTAAGTTCTGTCCCAATCAGATATTCAGTCATATTACGATTTTGGCAAGAGTTTTCGAAAGCAAGTATTATGTTTGTTTTTCAACCCTATTGTTTTGAATAAATATTTTTGTAGAAAATATTTTATCCAAGTTTGTTTTGGAAATCTAAGTATTTCATCTGGTTTATTAAATTATTTTCCTCGCGTGAATGATCGTTTACTGTTGCATTGTCTGTGAAGGTTTTCGAAATGATATTTCTAAAATGCTACTATAAGTATTAGAGTGCATACATATGTATAAGGGTATATTGCTTGTGTTAGTTTTTGAAAAGGTTTTTCGAAATGATTTGTGTGAGACCTGGAGTCGTGCTGAAGTGTTATGATTCACTGAGTTCTTAGTCCCTTTCTTTTATGGTTTATTTTTGTTTCATTTTTCAAGTTCTGCTGATAGAAAGTATCTGGTCCTTCATGCTTAGTGAGGCGTCTTTGTCTGCAGTGAGTACCTTATTGTTTGGACTAATCATCAGTATGTTAGATGCTCCACACCGGGTAGTGGGTTATGGTCTGTATCTGTTTGATAATAAATTGGTTTACAAACTACCTCTGAATATATGTTTTGTTTTGTATCTTAAAGTTTTGGTTATGCTTTATTATTATCCAAAAGCGTTTATGTAAACTATTATTTGTTAAATAGTTTTTATTTGATTAATAAGAAAATGGGGTATAAGTTTTGTTCTTTGAGGCTTGTGCGAGACGGGCTGGGCATTCGGCTCGGTTCATCTTGTACGCCGGTCATGGTCCGATTTCGGGTCGTGACAATACTTCTTTTTTATCTAATAATTATTTTGGATTTCTGTAAATATCACACTTATATGTATGTATGTTTTGGACTTGGATATATAAGTTATATCTTATATATCTCTTTTGGTTTGGATATATTTGGTGGCATGACCGTTTGATTTTTGGAGTTAATACGATGTATGTATACACGTTTTGGAGACGGGACACTTACGCTACTGAGTACGTAGCCTTTGGTATACCAATGTTTGAGAAATCCCAGCTACCAAGGATGTTGGTACCCATGTGTCCTGCTCAGGCATATGATTTGATATTGATAGAGGCAAAGTCCTCATCACCATTGTTGGCAGGTCCACACCCCTCGTGATTATTGGAGGAGTCCATATCACGTTTGTTACTGGTCCTTTATCCGTGATATTATGTTTTTGAAAATAATATTATTATTATTATGATGCCTAGGTAGCGAAGCTTTGATTCTGAAATTTCTAACAAGCATAGAAATGTAATATCTCATATTGTTATAGGCAAAATATTGTAGCACTCCATCTAGTTTTGAGGTGATTCGGGTGTGAGGAATCTTGATTGTTGAGGTTAGAATTCATTTGATAGTGTTCTACGTGCATTCTGCGTATGTTGGAGAGTCTGGAAGTCATCTACGTGCATAGATAAGGGTTTTGTGTGCGTTGACGACATTTGAGATGGACCGCGGATGTGTCTAAGCACGTCTACTTGTGTTGGAGAGGTTCTGTGCACGTTAGAACTTCACTTGAACGTGAACCGTGAATGTGAGGGGAGTTCTACATGCATTGTACATGGTAGAACGTATGTTGATCTTGGTTTTGAGGATGAGAACTCATAAGCTCATACGTCTGCTTTGATTGAGGAGGGTGCAACCCACGTTGAATCGAACACTACGTACGTACTAGGAGATATTGTGCACGTAGATGCCTTCTTTCTGGAAGGCTGAAAGTAAAACGCAATATGTCTGTTGTGTGAGACTATAAATACACCCAAATGTTTTCCTTTGTTTCTTTTGCTTCCACTTGAATTTCTAAGGTAAGAAACACTCATTGATCCTTCTTTTTCCTTGTTTTTGATCATGGATCATTCATCTACAAATTTATCTGAGATTGATGAATCATTCTGATTTCTTTGTTCTGATGGATTACAGTTTGTTTGATGTTAGATTATGATTGTTTGAAGTTGGAAAAAAGAAATTCTAGTTTCGGTTTTTGAGAGTTTTGTGTTTGAAGGAGATGAGTTTAATCCAAGTTAGGGTTTGGATTTCTGATTGATTTGGAGTTTATTTCTGTTATATTTTGATGAATATGAGTTAGAGATACTTGAATCATGGTTGGTTTTGGTTAAGTTGATGATTTGTAGCTTGGAGTGTAAGAGGTCTGAAATTGAGAATTGTGATTCTCAATAATTTTGATTTGTTTTGAGGAAAAGAATGTTAGATTCATGTTTTTGAGGATGATTAGAGTTCTTGTGGGTGTTTGGTTAGTTGGGAGAAGATCTTTTGAGACTTTGGCATTTTCATTGCATTGCACTTATACATTCAATACGGCCACAATACCATATTTTGATGTTTTTCATGTTGTATTTGTTACAACATCATGTGCTTGTCAGCACGAGCAGCCACTCACCAATGATGTTTGATTGGATTCCTAAAGCTTAGGACATCCAGTGAGTGGATGGCAGCTTCAGACACATAGCATATGTCTTGAAACTATATAGTTTGTTTTTGATGTGTTTTATCACATATTTGGAAACTTGACTAATCTAAGGATTGGTTGATCATATAAATGGGATTATGTGAATAAATACACGCCTTTGTTTTGAGAAATTACATATATGTGTGTGTGTGTGTGTGTGTGT
>CAODLS011336120.1:0-12087 GCA_948243855.1 Flueggea neowawraea | reverse complement strand
ATTGATGAAGTAGAGTGCTTGATTGTTGTAGACGGCATGTTGGATCAAGTGCTTGTGAACGAGAAGTCGAAAATGTAAGTGTAGTCATGGTGTAAGTGAATGTCATTTTTATGATTGTCATAGTAGGTTAATCTTGATTTTCGATCTAGCTCTTAAACTTTCCAGAATTTTGGTGATGCTGAACTTTCTTTTCGCTTGATTGCAAGCTCTGTTTCGTATTGGGAAAATATATATATACATCTCTAGGCTCAATTTTGCTTAAAAATATACTTCTCAATGATGTCTCTTTGATTTATAATATATTTTTAATTGAAAAAAGTAGGGGATATTACCCACTAGTCTTTAAGGTATCATGAAATCTCTCATCTGCTCTCCAATTTTAGAAATTGCTCTATTTGATCCTTGTCTTTCTTGCTGCTGTTGATTTTAACATTAATGTCAGATTTACTCTCATCTTTGCTCCTCTCTTCTTCCTCCCGATTTGGGGAAAAAAAACTCAAGCTACAAAACCTCTCCATTTGCATCACACAGAACACTTCGCATGGCTACGAACGTACGAGAGGCCTTTCAGTCTTTGAAAAAATAGCTAACAGTTGGTTAACTGTTCGACTTCTTTATTATTTGCTAATATGGCATGCCACGTCACTAAGAGCTTGTATATGGTGATGATGCGTGGCAAAAAAATGCACGCAGAATTCTTTATATGGCATTGGTGTGGCCAAAATAAATTTTAATTAGAATTATCCGCATTCCACTAAAAGTCATGGTGTATTGTAATATTTTTGAAAGAGTTGGACAGTTTTATTGCAAGTATAAAAGTCGGGTTATGTTTTGCTTGTTACACTTTCGTCGATACCTAAATAATGCATTTGGTACCAAAAAAATTAAATGACTGGTTGATCAAGTAAGCATACTATTATGGACTATGATCCTTAATGATCATAAGGCTTATATTGACCGAGATGTTATTCATTTTGAGCTCTATGTAAAGTTTTGTATTTAAAAAGATGTATTGATAAGTTGACGAAAAATTGCACTTATAAACAGCAATCAACCTCAATTCTTAATTGACGTGAGAATCATGACAAAACAAAAGCTCTCTCGTTGAGGCTAATGGTTTGAGATATTATGATTATTATAGTTGTTGTCAATTGTTATAGATCATATTTCTCAATGATGGTCAAATTCATCTGACTAAAATATCATCGGCTTTAGGTCCTTGATAAGTTACTGGATTATTTTGTTAAAGAACGAAGGACTCGCTCAAGATTTTGTTATAGTTAATTTCCCCAAATATTGTTATATGGGGTGATTTAACAACAAAGTATAAAAAATAAAGAAAAGATCTACAGTTTTTCCGCAATTATCTGAACGCAAGCTATCGTTATCAACTGGTTCCAACTAGTGTAATGAGCTGTTGCAGTAGAGAGGAACGAGTGGAAGTATGGGAATGTTAGGTTGTGCAAAGTTGAGTCAGCATCAAGACACGAAGCCAAAAGAAAACAAAGGAAATAGGGTCGTGAAGTGAAGACGATGCAGAAATGTCCCTACATATGAGGAGCATGACTGTGTTTTGTCGTAAGAAACGTGGCGCCACACAACGTTGCTTTGCATGGAGGGAACCACAAACCTAATCCTAAACCAAATCAACAGCATCTCCCCAATCTTGAATATCTCTACCGACATTCACGTCTGGATATCTTCCCGCCTTAACACGTTTCTCTTCTTTTAATGCAGTCTAACGGTCCCAACAACGTTTGATTGCTTCACTTTCCTTTTCATCTTTCCCGTTGATTTTGTTTTGTGGATGCAAAAATTAAGGATATGTTTTGTTTTAGAGATTTTTTAAAAAAATTAGAAAATAGAAAGAATAAATTAAAAATGTTATATTTTTGTGAAAAAATAAGGATTTTTACAGAAAACTGACATACCCAAAAAATTAAATCTAATTTTTCGCTAATTTTTTTATAAACAACAAGGTTATCCACTTATTTTCTGTGAAAAACAACAATTTTTACATAAAACGAAAAATGGGAATAGAAAAATGTTTTTTAAACTGAACGACCCTATTTATTTCATTCCTGAAATTTAACGAAACTAATTAGTGTATTTTCGCATTTTAAAAACCCCAGTAATTTATTCTGAAGTGGAAAAATTACTAATCTAATTCATCAAAATTCTTTGTTGTTCATTAAAAAACAAAAAGAGAGAGTAGTCTAAAGCCACAATTTTCTGAATCAATCTTTAAGAACCGAAAGACCCAAGATAGTTGAAGACTTTGAGTGGGGCAGAAATAAATAGAGAAGTTAGTTGTTGATCTGATTGGGTATGTTTATTGCCGACATTACGTGGCCACAAACTTCCAACTGCTAGTCAACGCCACATCTCAAATTTAGACCCATTCTATTTTCCTACACTTCCCCCTTTTTTCGCTGCTAAATGTCTTGAATTCATTTGATAAAACATTTATACTCGCTTTTTTAAAAGAAGTGTCTTAAACAAGATATATTTTTTTTTCTCTTTCACTGTCATCGCGCAGTAATTAATGTTGAATATGTAATGCTAATTTAAAAAAAAAATGGGTGTGAATTAAAGGCTAAAATGATTTTATTTCTTCTTATTTCTTTCAAATATTAAATTTGAATCGTTCAATTTTAAACATTAATTAATTACAGGCAGACTCAATCCCTAAAGACATTTACTGGTAAATTACAAATCATAATACTAGTAATTTTTCTTATAATATCACTTTTTTCCTTTGTTAAAAATATTTGGAATGTATTATTCTTTTTAAAGCAACTAAAATAGCAAAACGTCTTACATAAAATGAACAAACAGAGTAAGTATTTTATAGTTTTTATATAAAATAGTATAAGAAATTAATGAAAATTGAAATAAATAACATTTTTAAAAAAATATTTACCTTTTTTTAAGTAAGGAGAAAGAGAATAATAAAAAATTGATAATTTTTTTGATAAATTATTTATTTGTTCTCACTGAAAATCAAACTCTCAATTTTTTAGGTGTTAAAGACAACTACAATAAAAATGAGCTACCGATTCATTAGTAAATTTCTATTTTTTAAAAAAAATATTTATTCACATGCTGACTAAATAAGGTGGTTTTAGAAATTAAGAGACTAAATAAGAAACAAAATAGTAAAAACTACGGCGAATTCATACTGCTGAGTAATTTCTAAAAAAAATATATATTGTTTCTAGCTGAAAGTTAATAGGAATGGCTTAAACTCGATGACCAACAGGGGTCAATATTTTATCCTAGTGGACAAAGTAACTAATGCAGTGATAAAATAACAGGTTTAATTAATAAAATGAAATGCAGATATATATTGTTTTCGATCTACAGTATATAATGAAAAATAAAATAATTATTCATAGGTAATTAAGAGAAAGATCAAGACAATTTTCATAATTGATTTTTTTTCTATTGGATTCTTTTTGTTGACATCTGCATCAGATAAACAGTAAAATTGGGTCTGATTCCTATTATCATAATTCAAAACCCTACGTCCACTTGTATCCTCTAACTGCCAAATCCAATTAAAAGGGGAAGCAAGATAATAGAGAATAAAATAACTTTTTGAAAGCTAAAGTGCTAAGTAATTAGCTTTATATTGTTAGTAATCTCCCAAAGAATAAGAAGGCGTGTCATAAAAAATTGTGCAAATAATTTATCAATTAAGGAAAATTTACTCTTAAGAAGTTAATCTTTACAGGTGAATTTGTCAAGAATTCTATGTTGAGTAAAAATAGATGTTATAGCAAGGTCACTTACATAGGGTGTGTCAAGAATTTCCTACTGAAAAAGAATAAATGTTATAATCGATTTAATTTTATAACAAGGTCACCTTGTCTAATATATGTTGAGTCTTTTAAAGATTTTCAATCTTCTATTACCGTTGGCTGCTAAAACAGA
This sequence comes from Flueggea neowawraea, assembly GCA_948243855.1. Classification (NCBI taxonomy): domain Eukaryota; kingdom Viridiplantae; phylum Streptophyta; class Magnoliopsida; order Malpighiales; family Phyllanthaceae; genus Flueggea; species Flueggea neowawraea. Next base: position 8,151 of record CAODLS011336120.1, on the reverse strand, counting down.
CGGTTGGGCTTCCTCGGTGAATGCAAAACATCCCGAGTTTAAGTCCTATAATACGCAGTAACGCTTAAAACTTTCTCCTGAGGGAGTTGAAGGCTCAAAAAAAAAATTTCTATTACCTGCTTGTGTCCAATACTAATGTGAAAAGGATGTGTTAAAGATTTCATACTAATTAACAAGATGTATGTACAAATTTCTTCTTATATGTTAAGCGGCAGACCAATAAGTTTATAACTTATTAATATTAAAATCAACAATAATTTTAAATGATTAAAAATTTGATTCTTAGTAAGAGCAATAAATTATCTTATAAAAAAAATATATCGAGCAATGAGCAATTCTACCATGAATGAATTAGACTTGTCTTTTTTTTCAAAAAAAAAAAAGAAACCTCAACAAAGATTATTACCTCTTTATCATTGGGTAATAATAGTGGATATATTTGGAAACAAATAACCCATAAATTTGAATCTCGATAAGAGCAAAATAAAATGACCTACGAAAAAAGACAGATTACCTGTTCGGCATCACTTATAAATACCCTCACAACCAAACCTCTCCAAACATCACGCTACAACAAACTCAACGCCCTGAAAACTGACTTCGCATTTTTCTATACCGTCAAAAACTTGTTACACTAGTTCCGAACAAAAGACATGGCTGAAGAGCAGAAGCACCACCACAGCCTCTTCCACCGTCACAAGGAGGAGGACAGGCCAGTTGAGGCCACTGCTTACTCTGAAACTTCTGAATTCTCTGAGAGCACTTTCAATAATGACCCTGCAGGAGGAGACATACCCCCATCTCAATATGATGACCCTCAATCTGAGAAGCCCCAACACCCCCTCTTTCACCACAAGAAGGATGATGAAAGTGGAGAAGTTGATTACGAAAAGGAGGAAAAGCACCACAAGCACCTTGAGCACCTTGGCGAGCTCGGCACTGCCGCTGCTGGTGCTTACGCCTTGGTATATTTATGTTCTTTTTTTTTATATTAACTTAATTCTCTTGTCTTTTAAGTTCTTTGTTTTGAACGAAAAAACGAAAAAGAAAAGGCCAATTAAATACTTTTTTTGATAAGTCATTTTATTCACTCCCACTAAAGTTCGAATTTGCAAGAAAAAACAAAATGTTAGCTGCTATTTATTATTAATATAGAGATGAGCATTTTATCGAATTTGCAAGAAAAAAGTGTTGATTCTGCTTAAACCATGCATAGATATTTTCTCAAACAAACTGAGACTTGCATTTTTTGTTTTGGTTGGTAATCATGAACAGCATGAGAAGCACAAGGCAGAGAAGGACCCAGAGCATGCTCACAGGCACAAGCTAGAGGAGGAGATAGGGGCAGCGGCGGCCTTGGGAGCCGGCGGATACGCATTCCATGAACACCACGAGAAGAAGGAAGCCAAGGAAGAAGAAAAGGAGGCTGAGGGCAAGAAGCACCACCACCTATTTTAAACTCCTGCATTATTATACAACTTCTGTTCCTCTCTTCTATGCATATAATTTGTTGTTGATATTGTATAATGTATATGAATCATGCCGTGCCTGATTTCTGCTTGTAGTTATCAACGGTACGGCCATCGATCCCTAAATAATGTTTTGTGTGTGTCTGTGTGTGTGTGAGTTATATTTGTATAAGCTTCCTCAGTTTGTACCGCTTATGTTAAACCGATATACCATCTGGTTCTGTATGCATCATTCATATATTTTATTTTTGGTATTTATTTTTAAAGATATCTTTTTAGGCTTAATTACTAAAGAATATTTAGTAATCTATTTATGCTACAAGTTTAAATCTTAAAAAAATACATAATCTATTTCCACTTTTATTAATTATTACAAATACTATTACACTACATAATATTGAAATCTATATCCCACATTAAAAAAAACCAAGATAAAAGTTTAATATCAAAACAAATTCCTTATATTAATTTATAGACCAAGAATTATTATTCCCTCTCCTTTTTCACTGTAAAAAGATGAAGAATATAGCATAGCACGTTGCATTTATGATATTTTCAATTTGCCAAGTGTAAGATATAGCAAACACATTAAATTCTTTCTCATTCAATTGTTTGATTGGATTTCGAATTAGCTAGTAATTACATATATAAATCTTTCAAATATAACTGAATTTCTTAACCTATAAGAAACTATTTTTTACAAGTAAATAAACCCTTCCCATCTTAATATCCTATAGTATATGAACATTAACGCAGGTGGTTTTATCAACTGAAAAATCACCTACAAAATTGAAAAAGGATGTGTTTACTAATGATGAAAAAGCTGATTAATGGAGGTAAAATATATCGGCAAAATTGTATGTGCATGATGAATGGACGAGTCTATGAATCTCACTATTATTGAAGAAGGTGAATCAAAATGTCGGTAACCCTGTTCTGTGATTAAATCGCCCATAAGATCAACTCTCTCTCCCACTAGATTGATAGGTTTGAATAGTGGATATATTTGGAAACAAAAAAAGAAAAGAAAATGGAGTGTTAGATGAGAACAATTATTTCTTCAAATTATGGATTCCTTAATTACATATAAATATTAGTTAGAAAACTGATTAATAAGCTCCTTTAATTATATCCATCTTTTATGGGTGTATATATTATATTTGTTCTGAAAAAAAACCACGTAAATTAATTAGTTTATAATCAATTACTTATAATTTAATAATTACTTATAATTTAATGTTTAAGGAATTGTCGCCACAGAGAACTATAGTGGAATAGTAGTTCTTCCTCCTCTATTCAAAGGTCTTGAATTCAAGTTTTGAATACAAAAAGACTTTAAAACTCGGTAAAAAATTAATGTTTTACTGTCCATACAGATCCTCTCCGGCAAAATTTACATCTCAAGTGGTTAAAAAAGTTTGATTACCGATGATTCATTGTATGAAAGGAAAAATAGTCGATAATGCAGGTTCATGATCCTATTATTTAAAGTTTTCAGATCTATTAGGGATATTCCTTGCATAGTTATTGTCCTGATGATACCGTAATCTTGCAAACCAATGACGTGAAAGCACGGCCTGCTTTATTAGTAAGAACTAGGGCTAAGCACGCACATGGAATAGTGGCTCCACATTAGAATAATAATTATCCGTCCTCCAACTTATTAGGGTTCGCCATTTGTTTATGATCATGAGAATCATCACAGTAATTGTGACAGGAACGAAGGACTTAATTTTGTTCTATATTTTCCTATTAATTGAATCAGACGGTGATCACAAAGGTGTGACTTAGTGGCTACATGAAGTGGGAGTGAGGGATTGGTTAGATTTGACCATAATTCAAGACCCGTCGGTTTTAAGGTGGAGGGAACCAAATTAGACTGGCCAAGAACAGCTTGATAATTTCAATTTCGGTTCGTTCATTTTGCTAGTTCGATTAATATATAACTGGTTCTTAATTTTTATTTTTTAATTAATATTTTCTTGCCTCGGTTATTATTTTAATTAAATATTTAAATGAGCCAATTAAAACTTAAAGTTTACTTAAACTTACAAAAACACATGAATTAAAACAGAATTTTACTTTTTATAGAGTTAAATTAATGGTAAACCGCCCATTAATTACTAATTTCAAATCATATGTTCAATAATTCAAAGTTTTTTTTTTATTTTGAACCAGACTGGCTAATCATGATTTGGTTCCTATAAAATATAGTTACGCTAATTTCAGGCCCTTCTTTCTGATTTGGTTCCGATCTAAAGTCGAGTTAAGGCCACCTGCAATGTGGATTCAAACTCCCCTATAAACCCCATTCATCTTCAACTTGAGGTATATTCCAAGATTATATAAATACAAATATTTTGTTTTTGGTATTAAGGGTGGCCCAAGCACTTATTCAAATACAAATATTTACATAAATATAAATACAAATATTTATATCAATATAAAGGAGAGCTTGCCATAGTGTGACGATGAAAACTTGCTATGATTTGCAAAGAATAGTATCGAGTTAATGCAAAGAGTAGTCTGGAGTTATTTTTTAAGAATTTGAGCTGCTGAAATCTAGAGTACTTAACGCAAAGAATAGTGTGGAGTTAATGGTCCACCGACAAGTCCTCCTTAATAAATTCCATCCCAAAAAACTCTTTTTTTTTATTAAATTATCCAATTGAAGGGATCCAATCGAGAATAAACAGTAAATTATTTCGATACACGCAGCGGATGCACAAGAAACAACCAATTACTAGTCACCACGAACCACCTTCATTGATATGACAGGAATGCGGTATTTATTTGCAATCTAAGAGCCACCAAAACAATCTTCTTGTAGGGGGGATGAGGTGTACAATGAAGAACGAAATCTTCCTCTCTTAGCCACTACGTACGGCCGATGACCAGAGAGATTGAGGGAAAGTTTTTTTTTTGTCATAATTTCTTACTTTTGTGTCAATTAAGGTTTTTAAATCAGTCTTTTGTACCGACTAGGTTTGGGTTTTCTAAACCAATTAAGAACCTACCATAAAATGAGTTACACAAAACCTATTTGTTGACCAACTCAATTTGATACTCAATTAATTTGGGTTCCACCTATAACCCAGAATAAGAGGATCCGTTTTTCAAACACCAATATTTAGATAAATTTTTAGTATCTGAATAATTTGAAAATAGAACTGAATAATACCTTCGCTTAATGATAAAAAATTCTTTCATTTTAGTGGAAAAAAATAGTTTGTGGATGAATATATACGAAGCATAAAACTTAAAATGATGACGAAACCAATAAATTTATAATATTACAGATATTGGAGTACTTCACCTATATAGTGACTCGATAAATATTTTATCTAAAAAAATTAAGTAACCATATGATTCCACCAAATGTAATACATCCCCATCTTCTATAAATAGCTTCACAATCTGAACTCCTCCTAGCCATAAAACTTGCTCAAAACCATTCTTTCATAATCTTAATCTTTGATAGCTATATTATACATCTTTCTTGGGTTGGAACTCTTGGATCTATCAATATGGCCGAGGAAGAGAAGCACCATCACCACCTCTTTCACCACAAGAAGGAAGATGAAAGTGGAGAAGTTGATTACAAGAAGGAGGAGAAGCACCACAAGCATCTTGAACACCTCGGTGAGCTCGGTGCTGCTGCTGCTGGTGCTTATGCCGTGGTAATTAAATACATTATTTTTATTAGTACAATAAATTGATCTCATGACTATTATGCTCTCGTTTATCTCTTTTTTTTTTTAATTATTAAATCATCCCATATTCACATACATTTAATATCTGACTCATCTAGTAGAATACTTATGGACAACAAAATTCTTTTACTAAGTTTTAGAATATCTAAAGCGTTTCTGTATAATTAGTTTGGACTTGAAGCTCTAATTAAGAAAGGTGGAATCGCTAATCGACTTGTAGCTTATTAGTACTAGAGTGATCATAGGTTCGATTCTCAAAAGAAGCAAATAAAAACTTATCGAAAAAAAGAAGAGTCGTTGTGGCTATCACTCCACCAGTCTTCCGTGGTATTTTAAATAATTTTTAAAATTACCTAGAGTGACACAAATTACTCTCCTTTAATTAGAGATTTGAACTTTAAACTTTGACTGTATGAACTCACTAGAAAAGGCTTTGTTTTTTCACAAACTTCATACTCAACTCGAATGCAAATAAGTCATATATTAAAAACATATTTACATATGGGTGATTTAATTACAAAAAAAGTTACAAATTTACTTGGTCGTGAGTACCTTATGGATCTAAGATTCAGGTTCAACTTCTTCTCTTTACTTAATATGGTAGACATTTCTCTTTAGGATCAATTCATATGCAAAATTGATGATCTTTCTCTTTTCATCATTGCTTGTGGAATTTCTTCTTAACTGGTTATGATAATAATTAAACTGCCACAGCACGAGAAACATGAGGCAAAAAAAGACCCAGAGCATGCTCACAGGCACGAGATAGAGGAGGAGATAGCGGCAGCAGCTGCGGTCGGAGCCGTCGGATATGCATTCCATGAACACCATGAGAAGAAAGAAACCAAGAAAGAGGATGAATAAGCTCATGGAAAGAAACATCACCACCTCTTTTAATTAGGCGTCCTTTTTAATTAATTGTGTGGAATAGTGTTTTAATTATCCAGCAATTATAATGTTATATTATTGTTAAGCGTCTTTGTTTTGCCACTTGTGGTTAACTCCTGAAAAATTTAGTGTGTGTTATCAACTCTGAGATTTAGTGCCATGTATTTAATAAAACTACCATAAATAACACTAATCATATGAGAGTGGAGTGGCGTGGTCTGGTCTTTGTTGATACAGATGTTATCTGGTCTGTTCATATTTTATGTAATTTAAGATGAATTGTCCCAGTGTGATGTTCCAGTTAATTTCTTCCTACACATTATATTTGTGATTTCTCACTTAATATCGCCATGCCTTACATTTTATTTTTGTGGACTTCTACCACCACCTAACACGTCGAGATTTGGTTGTTGAATTTTTTCAATGTGATCTTAATTAAATTGATTATGTGATGACCATAAGCATATGACTAGAAAACTATACGGTGGTTTTTTTAAAAAAAAATTCCTGAAGCGGATTGTAGAAGTAATTTGTATTATAAAAATATAGAGAGGTTAACATATCTTTTTAAGTATTAAATATGTATGAATAATGAATATGTTATACGTATATTTATTAAACAAACGCCATCTATGATATATAATTAGACTCTTAATTGTTGACAACGACTATAATACTACTAAACTCTAAAAATTGAGATAGATCTTTCAAGTTGATTAGTTTTTTTTATCTATTGATTAATAGAGAAAAAAAAAAGAAACTGATTCGTGATGAAAAAAGAAATCGAAGCTACATTTTAATTTGGTGTAAACGAAAAATTAGTAGTCAATGTCAAGCATACCAAAAACCTCAAAAGTTTAATACTTGTCTACATTTTGAGCTTGCTTGGTTGGGGGTTAGTTGATGAGCGAAGTGTGACTTTCCGGGAAATTGGAAAACTTCCTTTGCTTGATTGAACAGAGGAAGTTGAACTTCCCGGGAAGTCAGAGACTTGACTTCCCCTTGACCTCGGAAAGTAATTTCCTGAGGAGGAGGTCAGAAAGTTCAATTTTATTAGCTGATACAATTATATTTACGAATATATCCTCAAATATTATTTACTTATGAATTTCAATTAATTTCTAAAAAAATTATTAATTATTTAATAAATAAATTTTTAACTATTTTATATAGATAATTTTTTATAAAATTTTTTTAAATTTCAAAAAAAAATATTTTACATGAAATATTATATATGATATATTTTTTATTTAATTAAATAAATTAATTATTATCAAATTTAAAAAATTAGTCTTCATTATAGATTTGTATGAATATTAACTATAATTTTAATTGCTAATTGGGCATATATTTATGTAATAAAATAAATATTTTTTATTTAATTTGTTCATATTATTAATTTAAATTTAATAATAATAAGAGTATTATTCACTTTGTTAACCAACTTTTTAGAAAGTACAATTTTTAACTAAATACAATAAGTTACACTTTTCATAGACTTAAAATTGCAACCAAACATATTTATATATTACTTATCGGGAAGTCACTTATTTGAAACTGATTTTCCAGCAATTGACTTCCCAGGAAGTTGAACCAAACAAGCCCTATATCTTATATCCTCCAAAACAAATCCCAAGTCTTTTTGTCTTAAATTACAAAGTGTATGACCCAAGTCCACTTTAAATGGGTTCATATTTGGTTGATTAATTCCTGGTTGTTCTGCATTAATCATATTTTACATCAAACACTCTGCCCAATCCAACCAAGCAAAATTACACCAATTATATGATTGCATTCAGGTTGTATGAACACAATCATATATTTTGTACAATAATATTTCAAATCTCTATTGCATTAAAACGTAAGAAGCGGAACTAATAATTAATATTGTTTAAAAACTAAGGATTAAAGAAAGCAGTGCCACATTTGCATTTCCATCTTTCAGGTTCATAATTAGCATATAACAACCCCTTCTTGTCAGTGTTTGCAGGTATTTGAATGGCATCACATGGAATGCAACCTTGACACTTGTGTTCACAGTTTGGTGGTCTCGACCCAAGTCTGCTTAGTCCTCTATCTGT
>CAODLS011336088.1:0-30368 GCA_948243855.1 Flueggea neowawraea | reverse complement strand
ACAAATGATGCAGGGTTTCTCCACTTCCCTCTTCCACTGGGACCAAAACGCTCGCAGATTTTGCGTTTCGAAAGTTGGGGTTTATGTCACTCACCTCTCCCTCACCAGTCTCCATAACCTCCTCCATCACTTCATCTACGCCGCCACTTGTTTACAACTTGTTCAAGTTTCCGTTAATGGAGTTGAATTGGACTCTCGATTCCCTACTTTAACAGCGTTTGCTTCTTGCGTCTCTCTTTGGATTGAGGTGCGTAATTTAGGCTTACAATTATATTAATTATGCAATTAAAATTCCATATACATGTAAGAGAATTCTTTCTTTTAAGAGAATTCTTTCTTTTCTTTTCGTTATTTTATCGATAAATTTGAAACTATTTTTTTTCCTAAAAAAGTTCGATGTTATTTGTGAGAGTATTTTTGAAAAATCACATTGTTATGCAGTAATTTTTGGTTTGTCTTTTGCCATAAGACATAAAAATTCGTTCTTTTATATAATGCCTGTAATTTTGTAAAACTAGAGTATCATGCCATTTATCTTTGACCTTTTGTACATATATATAATATCTGTGATTTATTCTTTTGTAAGATTTATTCGTGTTTGTATTAGTTGGTTTGTGAGTTTTACAAGGATGGCTTTGTAGAGGTTGCGAGAAATTGCCTTGAAGGAAGAAATAAAGATGTGTTGTCCCGGTGCTGGAATCACTCCTACATTGCTGGGTTTGTCAAGTTCGCTATCGAGGTTTATTTTCTGTTCTACTTGGTTTGAACCTTGAAGTTAAAGTTGGTAATTTAATAGGAATTGGAAATGGATATCATTGTTATCTAATTCTATTATGTTTTGTGATGAATGTTATTGATGCTAGTCTTTGCTCTGGTGCTGAATGTCTATTGCAAATATTTCAAGGAGCCATTCCCATTTTGTATTTTGAGCGTAATTCATCTGCTCCTCCAGCTGCTGCAATTTCTGTACATATTCTTGACTATCTTTACAAGAAACTAGATGAAGTGTGTCTTGTGCAAGGTGGTGAGGTTGTGACATTTTCTTTGCCTTTTTATCCTTGATACTACTTGTTGCGGATTTTTCTAGTTTACACAAAATTAGTGGTGATTCAGGAGGAAGTGTACCCGATGGTGCTTCATATCTTTGTGGGAAGTTTATTGCCATACATTCAGGGTCTTGATTCCTGGCTTTTTGAAGGAACGTTAGATGATCCTTTTGAGGAGGTAATTTCGATTATGATTTTCCTATGCATTTGTAGTCGGAAACCCTTTTCTCTGATTAAATGTCATGCTCATGGTCATAAATGAACCCCTTCATGCACTTCACAGAAAGATACGATCGGTAACTGTAAAATTTATTCTAGATAACTCTCTTGGTTAAACAATGAAAATTGAAGTTCTATTCTGTAATATTAGGTATATATGAAATTCTTAAGCATCTTGTCATCTTACATTTTTTTTTGGTTCTGCACTGTTTTATGTTAAGGGCATTCTTATATTATCTGTATTTCAAGGATCAGTGCATTTTCTAAACTTCACAATTTTGGGTCTATCATTACTTTTAGCTGTGAAAATGATTGAAATATGGGTGACAGTATGTTGTTTATTGTGGTGGTCTCTGTAGATGTTCTTTTATGCTAACTATGGAATCTCAATTGATGATTCTGAGTTTTGGGAGAAGAGTTATCAACTGAGACAAGTACAATCCTGGAAGCTAGATGATGATCTTTCTTCCCTATCTTCTGCGGTTCCTCTAAATGATAAGGAATCGGGTGGAAGAGATTCTTCTGCTTTATCTAGTTCAATAAGGTTAAAGGAACTGGAAAATAAGGAAATTGAATTTTTTCCTTCATTCATTAAGGACATTGCAAAATCAATTGCTTCTGCTGGGAAATCGTTGCAGTTGATCCGCCACAGTCCTTTGGCATTCCCAGTGGCATCTAATAGAAGTAGTGGTAGAGAAATTGATGATCTGGAAGGCTCCAATGAGGATATCAATATATCCAGGCAGCGACACAGCATTGCAGGCCTAACCTTGTCCGAAATCTTCTGCATATCAGTAGCTGGTCTTATAGGCCATGGTGATCATATTTCTAGGTAGGTTCTACAACATAACCAATCTAGTGTGATTGGAGAAATGGAGGAGAATGAGAATTGTGCAAGTTTCTTAGATAATACTTGTTCAGAGAAAATTTGGTACAAATATTTGGTCAGTGCATTGTCAAGCAGAAAGTTGATCAATTCAGAACCGGCACATGACATGAGGGTTGTGTTTCCTGGTACGGAAGAAGAGTGTAATAATGCTGGCAATGTGGATAAATTTAGCCGCAGATCATTCTGTCCAGAAAATCCTGTTATAACTGTGTGTCAAACTTTACTTGGTATGCGGAGAGATTCTTGGAAAGTACTGAACTTATCTAAGCATTTCAGCTTACCTCCCTTAAATGATGAAAACTTGAGGGAGGCTATATTTGGGGGGCAGAGGGGGCCGTTTTCGGAAGATAAAGGAACACACTATGCTTTTGGTTTTCAGTTTGGTAGATCTGAACATCTTCGTTCAGAGGATGAAAAAAGTCTGTTGGAAGATTTGTTTCCTTTCCCCACTGTTCTTCCTCCTCTGCAGGTTTTTATAGATTGATAAATTTCTATTGCACCATGCATCTTCAACATGTGTTTTTTATTTTTATTTTACATTTTGGAATCAGGATGATGCCCGTATGTCTGAGCTCTTGCCATTCCAGAAGAACAGCACGCTTACATCAAGAGTTCTTAGCTGGATTCAAAGTACTAAACCTAGAATGACTCCACTACCACATGTTATTATGCAAGAATGTCTAGTTGTCTACATGACCAAGCAAGTAAGTTGCATGTGTATTTTGTGGACTCTAGGTTCTGTTTTGCACCTTGTGGTCCACACAATAAAAATTCTTCACAGGTTGATTACATTGGAAGACTTATACTGTCAAAGTTAATGAATGATTGGAGATTGATGGACGAGCTTTCTGTGTTACGTGCCATATACTTGTTAGGTTCAGGTATAATCCCCTATGTTGATTCTCTTTTCACTGTTGGTTTAGCAGAATTCTGAAGTTCTTTTGATATTTCATTTGTCTCCATTTGTAGGTGATTTATTACAGCACTTTTTGACCATGATATTCAATAGGCTGGATAGAGGAGAAACCTGGGATGATGATTTTGAGTTAAACACAATACTGCAGGTAATGTTTCTAATTAACAGGCCACTATAGTTACTACTTATGCTTGGTTGAATAAAATCTTTTTGCTATTTCTTAATAAATTATGAATGTTTTGTTATGAGAAATATATCTGGATTTTACTTGATGTGGTATTTTCCTAATGCAGAATAATGCATCTAGTTTAGCTCCTACTAGGGATATATAAATATTTATCTCTTTCCTATTTCCATATCTAGTGTTTTAATTCTTATTGTCTGCAGGAATCTATTCGGAACTCCTCTGATGGCATGCTGCTAAGTGCTCCTGATTCATTGGTTGTGACTATCACCAAGAATCATGATGCTGATGATCTGCCTAGTACCCCGATAATTTCAGTTACTCCTCGCAAAAGCCGTATGCACAATCTTGGAATTGATGGTCTCGATTCACTGAAATTCACGTACAAGGTTTATCATAATTTTTAAAGTCATGCAGCATTGATCATCTTTTACTCCATTCAACACTTCTATAATCCCTCAAATGTATGACAGGTCTCTTGGCCACTTGAACTTATTGCTAATATGGAGGCAATTAAAAAGTATAACCAGGTATTTAATTTCTGTGTCTCTCTCTCAGATTTACATTTGTTAATTTCTTGTTTATTGACTAGTCTATGTTCAGGTCATGGGTTTTTTATTAAAGGTCAAGCGTGCAAAGTATGTACTTGACAAGGCTAGGAGATGGATGTGGAAGGTTGTTTCTTACATTCTGTTTCTCTATTTTATCATTATTCTTTTTGAAGTTGCTGTCCTATTATTTAGCTTGTAAGTTGTTATGGTATCAGTTGAAGCATGATTTTCTGATATTATGTTAGTACATACATCACCATGATGAACATTTTCTCTGGCTTAAAAACTTGATTATTTGTTCCAGGGTAGGGGCAATGCAACAAATAGCTGCAAGCATCACTGGTTAGTGGGCCAGAAACTCCTCCATTTCGTTGATGCCTTTCATCAATACGTAATGGACAGGGTAAAAGTTCTTTATGTTCAATTCAACTTTCTAAATTACTTAAATGGACTAATAGGTAGCTAATAGCTATAAATTGAAATTGAAGGAAGAAAAACCTGTTGCATTGATCAAATTCATTTCGAACCTCCTCAAACAGTCTTTATCACATTGTTCAGACAGCTTTTCCCTTTTTTGTCCTTGAATTAGAAAAAAAGAGAGAACAGTTGAGGAGAAAATGAAGTGCTTTTGTTTAGTTGAAAGTTTGTACAATTTGGAAACTTTTGAGGAATTTTCATGTCAGATGATTGAAGATCATCTCTTTTCTTTCCTCCTTTGTAGCTTAAACTCTAATTTTTGTTTTGAAGTGTAGGCTGTTTGTCCAGCTCTATTATTGGGGTATAAACTCCCAATATCAGTATTGCATGATATTACTTTATGGACATGTTTCTGATGCTTGTGTTACAGCAGTATGAGGGCACGTTTTGGTATTTGCATCATGAATGACAATGGATGTTCTACCTTACATATGTGCATCTATGTCATTCTTTTTAAGCTCTGCTGGATTTGCTATGTAGGTGTATCACAGTGCCTGGCAAGAACTTTGTGATGGTATAGCAGCAGCTGCATCTCTCGATGAAGTAATTGAAGTACATGAAGCCTATTTGTTGTCAATTCAGCGGCAATGTTTTGTGGTTCCAGATAAGCTGGTTGTTAATCAACACCTTTTTCTTTTCAGCGGCTTGCAATAGTGTAGAACATTGGTTTTGCTTAATTATTTACTTCTGCATGCAGTGGGCCATGATTGCAAGCCGTATCAACAGCATCTTGGGGCTAGCTCTGGATTTCCATTCTGTACAACAGACGTTGAGTAGTGGTGTAACAGCTCCTGCAATAAAGGCTAGGTGTGAAACAGAGGTGGATCGGATTGAGAAACAGTTTGACGAGTGCATTGCTTTTCTCCTCAGGGTAATCAATTTCTTCTTTCCTTTTTCAACTCTTAGTATCATCTCAGAATAATCTTCTATGCATGATTGCATGTAAATCCTTGTGTTGACCTCTTCTTTTTTATTATCTACGGACAAGTTTGCGGATCGTTTGCGGATGTTGGGTATGTTTTAAATCTTTTATTTCTGTTGATAAATGTTGGGTATGTTTTAAATCTTTTATTTCTGTTGATAATGCAGGTTTTATCTTTCAAGCTCAACGTTGGGCATTTCCCTCATTTGGCTGATTTGGTCACCAGAATTAACTACAACTACTTTTACATGTCTGTTAGTGGAAACTTGATGAATACCAATGGCCCTGAAACTGTTGCTTTAAGACTGGGGAAGGCCTAAGGAACTAGACTAGAGTGAAATTGACTTTGGATCATTTAACGGCCGTGGTGTAATTATTAATGCGGATAAAGCTTTTGCATTTGCACAGAATGAGAAGAGCATCAAAAGTACCCCTGTATTTCAGGAAGTGTAATGTTCCTGTACATGTGAACGATATCCATCCGCATCAGATTCTGTGGCAGTTGAAAATGGAGAAAAGCTCCATCTTTGGAAAATAGAGAGCAGTATTCTCATTCGCAGTCTTCGGGTTGCGAGTTCCTCCGTGTGCGCTGCACAATCGGAATGAAGTTTTGAGATGCAGTTTCTGGATAGTGTGCATTTTCTTTCTTCACGCTTTAATGTATATTGGAGATACAGCTTTTTCGATATTTGTGTTGTAAACATAGGAAGATTGGTATAATGTAATTCATCATTTATCAGTTTGCTTCAGAAATCAGAGGTTCACAGTCACAGCTTGTGCTCCTTGACAACCAAAGACTCAACCAAGACTAAATCCCAGTTTTGGTTTGTAGCAAATGCATTTGTTTGTTTCTCCTATTTTTTTTTTTTCTTTATAAAGTATGATAGGTAACTTTCAGGGACAGAATAATGGGCTGAATGGTTTCCGCCGCACTTCGTCGTCCTGGTGTGGGGTTATAAGTCATTTTATTTGCTTCCATCAGGAATCAAAATCTCGACCCCATAATCTAGATACTTGGAGTTGCTAATTTTCTAAAAATCTCTTGTAGCTGGTCTTTAACCGTTAAATTCTGATACAGGCAAAAGGAGTAATGATGGGGTTAGAGATGCTACAAAAGAGAGAAATGAAAGTTGTAATTGCTATAAATTTCAAGATTTTATTCATCCAAATATAACATGCAATAAATTAACATGAATTGATCTTTGATCAATTTTTTCCCTTACGTTTCGTTTGGATGGAATGTTCTTAATCCATCAAATTTGTGAGTTAAGAGGGATAAGAAAAATAAATTGAAAAATATTTTTATTTTACAATTTTATCCTTCTCTACTTATACATATATTAGGGTTATAATTGTACACAATATAATTTTAGATTATTAGATTATTACATTAGATTACAAATAAAGCCTTAATATTAGATTATTACATTAGATTACAAATAAAGGTAATAATCATTTAGGATCCCAATATTAGTTTTTTTTGTGTTTTTTTGTTCTGAGAGTTTCTCATTGTTAGTTATAAGCAATATTTAATTCTATTGCAAATAACTTCCAAATTTATTATCATTTTGAGAATATTTGATTGATTAAACTATTTTTTTATTTTTTCATAAATTAAGTATAATAATTATTTTTATATATTTTATCAAAGGGTATAATAGTAAAATTATTATGTAATATTTTTATTTTATTTTTTATTAATTGACATTTTAGATAATTTATCCTATTTTTTTTTTAAATTTTCAAAAAATAAAATTTTATAATTTTAACTTATCTTATCCTATATCAAGTGTTAATTACTAACCTATTATATCGTATTTTATTAAAATTATCATATTCCATTAAAACTTCCAAATGAAGCGTTAATGAATTTGACAAAGTTGGATTAGGGGCAGAAGGTTATCATTTGGAAACTATAATAACATTGATAATGAGTCTCTTCATTTGTCTATTGTCTTCATATGAAGTGATTTTTTTTTTTTATCTTGAACTATTTTAAACTCCATGCTCTATTATATAATGGCTCCATTATATGATAACTTAGAATTTCCAGTAGCCTAAAACCCACACCTTTTTTGGGCTTCTGATTCACTGTTTCCACAGTTAACTTTGCAATCGGGAGCAAGACACACAAATTACTAATAGTTTTTTTTTATGCTCAAAATTGAGATTTCTGGACTAAGAATATGATGTTTTATATTGTGGTGAAAATTAATTTTAGGCCAATTTGCTAAAACTTTAATATAATATATTTCATTAATTTCAATACCGCATAATGGTATATTTTGATAAGTAAGATTATTTGTTTTCATAAAAAATCGAATTTATTTTAATGTTTTATTGCTTTGAAATTGACTCTACCATGAATTAGAATTCATTGGTACCACCATGGCATGTACTTTGTCCTTTTTGCGCAGGTAAAATGGGACACGGCCTGTAAAATTCCCCAAATTGTGTTATCCGGACCAGTCCAATGTAACAAGTGAGGTTGACGTGGATGGTTTAGGACTACAAATCACTTGTAGTGAAGGATTGGATGAAGAAAGGAGAAGCTAAATGGAGTTGATGGTCTGCACTTCATTAAACTCAACACACTATATACCGCCATGGCCTTCTCTGTGTTTCCCAAATTTATCCACCATTACCATCCTCTCTTACCCACTTTCTCAACTACCCGGAAACCAATTTTGGCGCGAAGTTCCAGTGGCCAAGACGCCTCCTCCAATGGCTCTCTCCTTGTCAAGGACAATAATTCCTTTCCAGGTCTCCTTCTTCCACTGGTTGAGCCACATATGATCACATGTTTGCATGAACTTCTGAAACTTTCTGCTGCAAATAATTGTGTTGTGACTTATCAAAAACAAATTGTGTTGTGACATGATTCCAGGGAAACCAGAGGCAGATTATGTGGTAGTAGGGAGTGGGATTGGTGGGTTATGTTGTGCTGGTCTTCTGGCTAGGTATCGACAAGATGTCATTCTGTTGGAAAGTCATGATATTCCTGGTGGTGCTGCTCACTCTTTTGAAATTAAGGGTTACAAGTTTGATTCTGGTCCTTCCTTGTTCTCTGGTTTTCAATCCAGAGGTCCTCAGGCTAACCCTCTTGCCCAGGTGAATTTTTGCTTGACTGATTTGGATTATTGAGATGTGAATTCATTTCTCGGCTTCAATGTTCTTTACAAATTGAAGGGCAAGATTGTTGGTAGGTGAATTATGCAGTGAGTGTGTTTTAAGTGATATCTTCCAGGTTCTGGATGCATTGGGAGAGTCAGTTCCTTGCGTAAATTATGACTCCTGGATGGTCTATGTACCTGAAGGTGAATTCTTGTCACGCATTGGCGCTACTGAGTTTTATAAGGTAGGTTTTCATTTACGTTTTCTGTTTTCACATTCCTTTGTCTTGATTATTTTTTTAATTTGTCATGTTGATCTGCTTTTGTGTTCAAAATGTATTTGAAACATGCATACATTTAAAACTCTAGATGTTAGAACAGGCAGATAGATATTGCAAAGTTTTTAAGTATCAAACAAAAGAATTGCTTGCTGAAGCAGGCAGCAGCTTGACCCAACATAGTAAAAGCCACTTTAGGAAGTAACAAAAAAAGGGGGTGAATTTCCAGAACTACAAAATAAATTGCTTGATGTGTTGCATTCCTATGCAATTGACATTGAATCATAGTTGAGAAAATGTGAAAATCTCATATGCTTGGCTTGAATGCTGTTATGAGGGCACTGATATGATGAAAAGTAGTTTGCTACTTAGAGTCAGGGATTCAGGACAGCATAACCACGGCCAATTATTTCATGATGAATTATGCTAATGTAATAAGTTTT
The DNA here is from genome assembly GCA_948243855.1 of Flueggea neowawraea. Taxonomy (NCBI): domain Eukaryota; kingdom Viridiplantae; phylum Streptophyta; class Magnoliopsida; order Malpighiales; family Phyllanthaceae; genus Flueggea; species Flueggea neowawraea. Next base: position 21,330 of record CAODLS011336088.1, on the reverse strand, counting down.
CCAGGAATTTGGACTATTTTCAGACTAGTTTTTAAAGTAAGTAGAATTAGGATTCTCTAAAGGGGGTAAATTGAGTAAATTTGGTTGTTTATGGAAAAAGTGTGTGTAACTGGGATGTGTTCTTCCTGTTGAAAGTAATTATAGCTTTGAAAAATGTAGCCTAATTGATACAACCAGGAAAGCCTTCTGAAAAGAATGACTTGCAAGCACTTGCTCTATTTTTGGTGCCATGATAGAATGAATGTACTTAAAACTAATCCATAGCAACTTTCTTCAAACTTGATGCTTCATTGCATTACAGCTTCATGATAATCACTTGAGGAAGTACATCTAGTATTTGTACATCTAGCAGAAATGTAGCATAATGTCAATCTGCCAAGAAAATTTTCATTTTCTGGCGTTTTTATGAATGCAATTCTGAGCCAAAACAAATTTTTATCTTCCTTCAGGACCTTGAGAATTATGCAGGACAGAATGCTGTGCAAGAATGGAAAAAACTTCTTGTGAGTAATACCAAATTCTATTTTTCCTTCACTTAAATCAAAGCATGTTCTTGGGGTCCATATACAATATTTAGGTCTACTTAAGCTGTTGCCCTCAAATGTTAAGTATCATGTCAAAAATGCCTATACTTTTTATTTTTATTGGTGTAAAACATATAGTTCTTTATGTGTGCCACTTATTTTTTCCAAAACTTGAAATTGTAAATTTTCTGAGTCACTGACCTGCAAAGTTGTTGGTTCTGTCGGCCAAGGACAACAAGAGGAAGTTAGTGCTTTGAGAGCAGTCACTTCATGTAGTGACAATAGGGCATTCTTAACATTACCTCTTGATAGATCTTTGCTCTGGCAGAGCCATATGCAAGTTATGACCTTAAGTTTTATCTCTATATAAAATTTATTGCTAGTTCGTTTGTGGAATTAAAATGTACTAGAATTAAAGTTGCAATTAATGAACTAGTAGTTTTCATTTAACCGCTCTTCTTTTTATGCTTGTCCATCTCAATTTAAAATGCAATTCTTGCACAGGATGCCATACTTCCTCTGTCTGCAGCAGCAATGGCTCTACCTCCTTTATCTATACGAAGTGATCTTGGTGTTCTTTCTACTGCAGCAGCTAGATATGCACCCTCTCTGCTGAAATCTTTTATCCAGATGGGACCCCAAGGAGCTTTCGGTGCCACAAAACTTCTTAGGCCCTTTTCAGAAATTGTTGACTCATTGGAATTGAAAGACCCTTTCATTCGGAACTGGGTGGACCTTTTGGCTTTCCTTCTTGCTGGGGTGAAATCTAATGGTGTACTCTCAGCAGAGATGGTAACTATTGCATTAATAAGTTCAAGAAACCTTCTGTGGCACTAAACTTTGTTTTGATGTGTAGGGAATTAGACCTAGTTGATGAATGAACAATGAGTTAATGCAAATTAAAGAACTGATCTAAATAGAGATTACAGTGAACCTTTGGAATGAGAGGAATGCTAGAAAGATTAGTATTAGAAACAACTCCAATTTAATTTGAGGACAACGCCCACAAACTTCAGTAGCTCCTCCATGCAACATTCATTGCTGCAAAATTGTTATGCCATATTATTTGTCTGCTATATTGCGTAAGGGATGTGTACCATCACCCTCTTGGAGACCAAGATTTTCAAAATTTGGACATTTACCTACGTAGTTTTTGTCAATTCTAAACTTTACGTGTCCTAGCGAGTAGTGACTGCCTGTCCTAAACTTTACGTGTCAATTCTTAGGCTGTAACTAAACTTTACATGTCCTAGCTAGTAGTGACTGCGTCTAAGTTTTATGATGGCCATAAATTTTACTGGATACTGCTAGCAGTAGAAGATGCACATTATTTTTTCTTCCTTATTCACATTACTGTAATATTGCATACTGTTGGTGTACTTTGCCATAAAATCTTGAAATGTTAGGTATGCATAAAGAAAATGTCTTTTGATTTTATTGTGTTCATATTTGTATGGACATCTTACTGTAACTCGAGTTACAAATCTCGATCAGTGATAACTTTTTTCCTTTTCTCATTTCTTTCAGATTTACATGTTTGCCGAATGGTATAAGCCAGGTTGTTCTCTTGAATATCCTCTCCATGGAAGTGCAGCTGTTATTGATGCTCTAGTCTGTGGCCTTCGAAAGTTTGGTGGAAGGTTGTCTCTACGAAGCCATGTGGAGAAAATAGTTGTTGAAAACAACAGGGCAATTGGAGTTGAGCTAAGAAGTGGCCAAGTGAGTAGATATAATTCTCAAGTGAAGATGCAATATAGACCACTTGTAACTTAATCTGTAGTTAAGGAGGATAAACTTGTATATTTCAGTTCATACGTGCTCGAAAAGCTGTTATTAGCAATGCATCCATGTGGGACACTTTAAATCTATTACCGAGGGAAGTTCTTCCGAAGTCTTATGTGGATAGGATAAACACAACACCGCAATGTGAGTCGTTCATGCATCTCCATCTGGGCTTTGATTCAGAGGTGAGGAGACATCAATATTTCTCTTTTCACCGATTTCCCCGACATTCTTCTGAATATTTGAATCTTCCCAAGCTTTTTCTTTTTGGCTAGTGTTGACACATCAAAATGTGTTAAAATACTTTAATAGAAATGTGGTACATTAAATTCAATTATAATCGTTGGTTTGCATTTATTCTAGAAACTGTTCTTTTATAACTGCCCTTTTAAGTCCTGTATGAAATGAACTTGTTTCTTATTTTATGTATTTCTCCTTTAGTAATCTATATAAGGACTATACATCTTGGCTGTTAGCTTCTGTTCTGACAAGATTCTTTTTTTTTACTGTTCATTTTTTCTTAATCTAGTCTTTGTTTGATTTACTCATCAGGGTTTGGCCAAGGACTTGGGAATTCATCATATAGTTGTCAATGATTGGGATAGAGGAGTTGATGCAGATCAGAATGTTGTTTTGATATCAGTTCCGAGCGTACTCAGTCCAGATTTGGCACCTTCAGGAAAACATGTACTGCATGCTTATACACCTGGAACAGAGCCATATGAGATCTGGGAAGGACTTGATCGTAGAAGCGCCGAGTATAAACAACTCAAAGGTGAAAGATCAGAGGTATATATGAACTTACTGAATTATCTCATAGTTGGTAGTATTTGTCTTGATTTTTCATTGCAAGAATGCAACATGAAAGTCTTACATATTTCAAAAAATTGGTCAGATTTTAATAAATTCAGTGAAGGCAGTTGATTCATGAAAATGAATTATTTCGTACAAACTTTACGCTTTGCAGGTAATGTGGAAAGCCGTGGAACGGGCACTTGGTCCAGGCTTCAGTCGCGAAAAGTGTGAGGTGAAGCTGGTTGGAACCCCATTAACACACCAAAGATTTCTTCGAAGGCATAGAGGGACTTATGGACCAGCTATACAAGCCGGAAAAGATTCATTTCCGGGACACGGGACAACGGTAAAACAGCTTTACTGCTGCGGGGATTCGACTTTCCCTGGGATCGGAGTGCCTGCTGTTGCAGCTAGTGGTGCCATTGTTGCTAACTCGCTAGTTTCAGTATCTGACCACTCCCAGCTTCTTGATGCAATTGGAATCTGAACTCTTTCTTGATATTTTATTGGTACATTATGTTACTGTCATTTCTCTCTCTCGTGATTTTCATGTATATGTTATCATTATACGATGGTGCAAATTGAAAGATTTCATATTCACATTCTTCATTGCTAAAGTGAGATGCTTTCGAGAATTATTGTAGTGTTTCTCATGTAGTTTTTTTTTTGAAACAGATATCCATCGGTCATCAATGATCAAAATACTTATTCCGATGAGAAAGAACTAATATAAAATCAATTTGTCTAGTCAAAGCAAATTAATTTGCACGTCACTATTATTCTAACTACAATTATACTAGTGGAATAGCGTCTCAAATTGTCTTTTTTACAAGTTTTTGAGTTGCAAATAAAATTCGTCTATTTAGTTACGGTTAAACGGTGTACTTAGATCATAACAGGGAAAAATCATGTATGAAATTTCACATTTTTAAAAAATGATTCATTCTTGAAATGATGTTTCACATCTCACAAAATGAGATTTTTGGACCATACGAGATTTCACCAAACACGCACATTTAGTATAATTTTTGACAAACCAAATAATAAATTTCACCAAATATACACATTTTGTTAAATACCTCATTTCAAACAACTCAAATCAAACTAGCTCTTACTTAAAGCTTGAAAACACGATTTCTTATTAATTCAGACTATGAATTAACTTTGATAGATAGATAATCTTGCTAGTACTTAATTGCATAATTGACTCATTCAAATGCCAAGAGCATGCATAAGACAAATGATTAGTTAAAATAATATCGTTCTCATTTGATGTTTTCATTATGCAGCAGCATCAGCCTGTTTGTGATCCTTTTTGGTTATATTCTTGTCTGCTCATATTGAGAATTACCGTGCCATGTTGTGTGTGCAAATATTTTGTGGTTCGTAAGGATTTGTTTGGATTGTTCGGAGTTTGAACGTAGCTAGGTGCCAATTGGTGGCCTAATAAAGACAATGGCAAAATTTACCCTCATCATCAATTCTTTTCTTTTCAAATGTTCGGAGTTTGAACGTAGCTAGGCCAGCATGGTACGATCTATGAAGCCATGCGATATATATTGACTAGGGCAAATCATCTAATTTAGCAAAAAAAAAAGGTTTATTTATTCATATATAATTTGCGTATATCTTTATTTTTCTAATTAAAATAAAATTAGACCTTTCCACAGCCATAAAAAAAGATAAATAAAATCAAATCATTAAAGTTGACGCTAACAGACCAATATAATCTAATAGTATTGTAGTTATTTCTTGCACAAATAGGTGGAATGTCTGATTCTCGTGGGGAGAAAATATTTAAAGTAACTAAAATTTTAAGATTTAGAGTAAAATTTGGTGTGAATTGGCTCGATAACATCAACAATACGGATTTTGTGAAGCAAGAATATTTCAAGTTTTTTACTTTTAAATGAAAAAAAAAAGTTTTCAAGAACTAAGATCATCCAGATAAACAACTTGATGAGTTGTATATTTTAGGTTTAGTCTTTACAAGTGAGCTAAAGGATCCAGGAGTACTGGAGATTTATATATGTCGAAATGTACTCATGCATGCGCAAACTTTACGTGTCACACACATCAATGCACGCATGAAAAGAGAAAGCTAAAATTCAGAGTGTTAACCGCACAATATCCAGACATATGTGGGATTAAATTTAAAAGATATACAAAATCGATAAGTTTATAGTTTATTGATACTATAGTCAACTCTAGCATTAAGGAATCATAGGTTTGATCTCTAGTGAGAGCAAATTTGGTGATTTAGCGAATTGATATTCTCTTGGAACAATTGTCCGAAGTTAGTTAAGATATAATGTTTTAATTGGAAGATATAGTTTTTTTACTTCATTTTTGTTGGTTAAATGAGATAGACAAATAACAAAAGTAATTTTTATTTTCTATTGTATGAATATTGAACTTGATTTTCAATTCTCATAATTGAGAGTCAATTACGACATTAAGAAAATGCTATATATACGTAACCTAAGTGTTAGCAAACTAAAAAAATATTAACTAATGTGAACATGTACTTCGAAAGAAAAAAAAACTAATGATAATAATAAATAGAATACTTGATTTAAACTAAATCAGACCGAGTTATCTGTCTTTTCGGCCACTCATGATTATATCTAATTTTCAACGAGTTCGTTTCTTTTACTTTTGTGGGTGGACCATTCTAATGCCTAATCTTTTTGGCATTTTAGATTTGAATTTCATGAACCAACGGGACCATGATCACCTGAAGTTTTTTCTTATAAGCCATGTTGCTTACAATTATATTCATTTAGATCAAAAAGATCTTTTCGAAAATCCATGTACAAGTGAGTTCATAATGAACTAGTGTCGACAAAGATCGCCTAAAGTTGATAATTAGTAATTAAATTTGATTATTTCAAAAATGATGAAGTTATGCCTTTGAAGTTGAAAGAATGTTTTTGTATTTAAGTAATACCATGACCTTGGTTGGTTGGAGATAAGAAGGGTAAGGAAGTTCAAATTCTCGAAAAATAGAAAAACTAGCTTTGCTTGGTTAAATTTTAGAGTTCTACTCTCGCGAGGTTGGACCAAGGGAAGTCACTTTCTCACCTCACCCTTATGTAAGTTGCACTTCCTTAGAAAAGTTAGTCTTTTTTCCCACATTGTCCATAAATATTGTCTTATTTTTCATAATTGTGCACTTTAATCTACGTTTATTTGTCATTTTATATATTTATTTAAATAAAAAATTATTTCTTAAAAAGTTTAGCTTGAACTAACTTATCAAAAAAAACTTGAACCAAGTAAGATTTCAACTATATTTTCTAGGAAGTGTATTTCCTAGGAAGTACACTTTACAGAAAGTTTATTAAAATGAACCAAACAAGGCCTCTATAATCGGTTCATGCAATTTATTCAAGAAAATGACCCACATTTAGTGATGTAAAAGGCCACGTTATGCATTTTTTCTAGTAATAGTCATGTTTAACTAGTTTTTAGTTGTAATGGCCATGGCATTTTTTTTTATTTTTATGCTACAAAATCATGTATATATAGCAAACTTATGAGTGAATGAAGATACAACTTTTCATAATCATACAACTTTCTAAACAAAAACACTTATAAAATGGTATCAGAGTTTTATTGTTGTTAAGAATTTGAAAGTGTAACTTACATACCATTATGAAGAAAAAGAAGAAAAAAATATGTAAAGCCTTTTTTATCATATAAAAATTAGTTTTTCTCTTTAATGAGAGTGACGTTAGACACAAATATAGTAAGCACATGACAACAACAATATGCACTTTAGTCAAATGAAGTTATCACCACAACGATGACAACAGTAATGATACAATAACACAAAGTCAACAATGTCACAACTATCAAACGTAAGCAAGAATATTAAAGTTCCAGGAAGCGTGTTACGCGTGTTGTAATCATTTCATGTCATTTATATATCACTCATTATTATATATAACATAAATATTACAAAAAATAAATTTGTATCATTCATGTCGTGTCGTGTCGTAATCATATATACACAAATCGTTTTACTGGATTAGAAATTGCCACCCCTACTAATTGAAGTCAACCCTTTAAAGTTAGAAGAACATGTCCATATTTGTGTAATGTTATATAGCCACTTCATGCATTTCATTCAAGAAAATGGTCCACGTTTATCAGTGATCTATAAGGTCAAGTTGTGCATTTTTCTAATAATGACCATGTTTAGCTAGTTTTTAGTTGCAATGATCCGTTACTACAAGAAAAAGAAGTTTTTGCGACGAAAAGAATTCATTGCAAAAACCAAAACTTCGTCGCAATACTGTTGTTGCGACCAATTGTTCATCGCAAATTTTTTTGCGACAAATTCGTCTCAAAATTTTGCGACAGGTCAACTTTTCGTCTTAAATGTGCAGAGAAGTCAACCAACACTATTGTGACGAATTGGTCAACCAACACGCATGACCTTTTCTATCTTTATGCTATAAAATCATATAAATAGAAAGCTTGTAAGTGAATGGAAAATACAACTTCCATGCTCATACAATTTCTTATAGAAAAACGCAAACAAATAGCAAACTTTTGAGTAAATTTGACATCCTATCAGATAAGTTGTACAAAGTACATGTTTAAACAAATAATTCTATGAAAAATTAGGGTGTAAGATGGGCAGTTGCTAACGGTGAAACAACGAAGTTTTGGGAGGATATTTGGATAGGCCAACATCCTTTGAAAGAGCTTACCGTGGTGAACCTTGAAGAGCAGGAGTTGAAGAAATCAGAAAAAGAATATGTCACTCAGGAAGGTACATGGAATTGGATTCTTCTTAGCCATTTGCTTCCTAACTCTGTTTTATTGTTGCTTGCAGGTACAAAATTTCCGGTTACCGATGCGGGGGAGGATCTACCTCACTGGGATCATTCGAGTTCTGGTTCTCACTATAAAATCAGCTTATGCAATGCTGTGCAGTAACAATTGGAATGATCATGATGTTAAATGGAAGTGGATTTGGAATCTACAAGTACCACAAAGAGTTTGTATGTTTCTTTGGATGCGGATGAGGAGGGCATTGTTGACTAATCAGAGACGCTTTCGTTGTCAATTAACCACAGATCCTAACTGTGACACCTGCCAGGATACTTTTGAGACATGCACCATGTAATGAGAGAATGCTTTGAAGCTAGAATGATTTGGTCTGAACTCCTTGGTGAGAAGATGCCAGATGATTTGTTCTCTAAAGAAGCTGATGAGTGGTTGCTTGAAAATATGATGAATAAAAGCTTCACAGAAAACGGTACCCCCTGGAATGTATGCTTTGGTGTGACTTGTTGGCTGCTATGGAAATGGAGAAATCAAAGAATTTTCTCTAGCCGTATTCCTTATAGAAGATGTGGCTATATTCGAACCATTTCAAAGGAGTACTTTCGTGTCCTGAATCTAATTGCCGCAGCTAGCAACCAATAGCAAGAGACAAAATGGGTAAGCTAGTCTCCTCCCATGCATGGTTTTCTTAAATTTAATACAGATGGAGCACTATCTGAAGATAGAATAACGACGTCGACTGGGGGCGTAGTCGGAGATGGGGATTAAAACTGGATTATTGGGTTTGTTCGAAATATTGGAAGCTGCTCTATGTTAAATGCTGAGCTTATGGCCATTCCTGATGGGTTGACACTCTGTTGGGAGAAAGGTTGGTCTGACATCCTTGTTGAAACAGATAGTATGTTACACATTTAGTTAATCAACCAGAATCATACCAACACAAACAACAATTGGGCGATTGCGCAAGCCATTAAGAGCCTCCTTCTGAAAAGCTGGCAGGTTTCAATCTCCCACACTTATAGAGAAGGGAACCAAGTTGCTGACAGATTATCTAAGCTCGGGAGAGCTGTACCGATCGGGTTTCACACCCTAAATGATCCTCCCAGTAGTGTTCATTTAGTTATTTCTAATGCTAGAGGTTTTTCTTATGAAAGAAGTTGTAACCGATTATGATGCTGTACGATTTTTTTTTTGAGATGAATAAACTTTTTTGCCATTTTTTGTTATGGGGTCTGCCTAACAGGATAAAGAATAAGAAGTTTCATTTATCTGGGGCTAGCCTAGTTACGTTGTCGGATAAGTGGGTGGCCATTTTTAGTAAAAAAAATTTACAAATTAATATACAAATCGAAATAAAATATAGTATTTTGAGGAGGGAGAGTGAGGATTCACTTGGTATGCTCAACATCCCCAACAATACTCCTTATCATACTTCTCAAAAAAAAAAAATTAATTCCATTTTGTATCTTAATTAGTTGTGAAATTTGTAAAATGTTCTACTTTTCAACTTATTAATTAATATTTTATTACTAAATTTAAAAAAAAGGAGTGAATATTAGCTGCACATCACATTTATGTGCAGCCAATATTCACTCATCTCTTCTCAAATGGTATAAATTTGATAGTTTGAAATTTCCAAAGTTGTTTAGCCTTATTTTTACTGCAAATTTTAACTTAATAATCAGTTTTAACTTAATAATCAATTTTAGTAGAGTGAAAACAATTAACTATTCCGATATTACTAAGAGTACATATAGCACGTAATTGGCAATTCATTTCAATAGAAACCCGTTTTACACCATTCAAATTATAGTCTTAACTTATAAGTAAATGATCAAAATGATTAATTAGAACTCAATTGATCTTATTTTGTTTTGTGATTGGTTTTGAAGGAAGCAATATCAGACGATGTCTTTTATGATATTCAATTATTGTTGATGTAGAAATATTCTGGAATCATACATTATTATTGACACTGAAAAGTATGCATGGTGGCTGATATTGTATTTATATGTGCATGCATGGGTCATGATTTGGATCAAGTGCTTGTCATTTCATTAATCAACTTGGAGCTCAAATAACCTACTTTTAAGATTAATGTATGTTCAAGAATCTATCTCAAATAATACAGGACTCTTAATTTTATATCAACGAATACATACAATAAATTGAAAATGACTTAGTTTGGATGTGCTCTATAATATTTTATTAACACACAACTTTGAAGACAATAAGCGCCATCGAATAAAAGAGCATTAATAATAGTTATCATAACATTAGTGAAATTGCAATAATGCATACACTTCATGATAATGCAACCTCCATTTGTCCAAAGTATGTTTGCTTGTTCCAACCTTTTGTCAAGTTTTAACCTATTTGCTCTTGTTTTGCAAGATATTTGTGTACGAATAAAATAAAAAAAAAAAGAGCGAACTATAAGCTCGTATGTATAATTCTCTCAGAGTTCATGTTTGAAAAATGAGCAGTACATAATCTAGCTTTATTTATGTTGAAAAAGTGGGTCAACGAGTTATGGATAGGTACTGAGTTCAAACGGACAAGTATTTGATTGAACAAAATAATATTAGTAATAGAATTTCATAATAATAAAAAGATTAGGAGAAAGGTCGGACAATTTCTTTTAGAGTCGGGCAATTCACAAATTCAGGCTTTAATGTCTAGTCTTTCACTCGGAGTTTTGGAGTCGTTTCAGGCTTCCAGCCCCTGTTGTTGGAATTCTGGCATGTCACCTCGTGTTAATTTCTTCACCTAATTGCTAATGCATGGTCGGCTTCAAAGTTTTTATTTGCTTGAAGAAGTATCTTAACTATGAAGGCTAAAACTTGTTCAATTTGTCAAGAAATTGAGTCTCAAGACCATTTGCTCTTTCGTAGGAATAATTGATGGAACAAGTTCAAACAAGAATGGACAGAGAACTTGCACAAACATCTTTGAGGCATGATTCAAACATCTTTCATTATATGCCATCTCTTAAGCTTTGGAATGGCGTGTTGAAAATGCTTGAACTCAGGTGTCATCCCATTTTCTTTTGCTGAATTCTTCGGGCAATGGTTTGTTAAATATCCTGGTTGACTGCCAAGAACTTTTTGGACAACTTTGTGGTATTGGCTTGGAAGCTTTGGAAACGCCAGAATCAACAGAGTATTTAGGCTCGACCTTGGACTCGGGAGAAGAAATTTTCTTAAGGATGGATGTGTATAGATGCCCTAGAACGATATTCACATGGAACTAATTGTATATTTTTTGATTTAGCAGGATTTCCTTAAGTTATGGGGTTGCCCTCACTATTCTAATCCACTGATTTGTATGTTAGTTTTAATAAAATTCATTTGATTGATTGAAAAAACAGGATTAGGAGTAGGTTCTCCTTATTGGTGTAGGAAGTAATATCTGTTAGATATACATCTGTTAGGTATATAAAAAGCAGAAACCCTAACATATTACACACAACACTGAAGTAGAACAAAACTCGCCCCTCTCTAGTGTGCGTACAATCGACCTCCATAAGAAGAGAAGAAGATATTTTTTTCTTCTTACTCGCACACTATTCCTGCTACTACTCCGATCTCTTGGTGATGTTTAGGATGTGGTTCAGTTGCATCCCCATCTTAACAAAGTTGTGGTTTGCTTGCGGAGTTAGCAGAATCAGTCCCACCTATCATATATTTTGTTGTGTGCGTTTTAAGGTTATAACTTGATCTTTTTTATTTAATTGTTGTTTATACCTGTATAGACAATATATAGGTAAAATTTACAAATTAATTCCAAGTTTTTTATTTAGACAAAATTATTTTACAAACTGCACTCTCTATATATTCACCAACTACCATGATATCCAACTTTACCGAAACGATCACTTGTTTATTTTTTTAAAAAAATAATTACCGCTAATTATCTCATGACATCTCATCATATCATTTTAAGAGTATTTATACAAAAAAAAATAAAAATCATTACTTATTTGAAATGTTATTTTTATTTAAAATTTTTGAAACACATACAAAAATACAATTTTCAATTATAATGAACTTCTATATATTTTCTCTTTAATCTACTAACAATGAATAAGTTATATAGTCTGTTAACAAAACTGTTTAAGGAAACAAATTCATTGAAAAAAATAAATAAATGTATTTATTAAAAAGAAAAGGAAAAAACAACGGAATATTGAAAAAGTCCAAAGCATTGTCAAAGATAAATAACACCTGGTCGTATCCGCTTCTTCATGGTCAAATATGGGATATTATTATTTATATTTTTCCTGATGTAATTTGTATGTAGAATTTTTTTTATAAGTGAGTCCATTTTATTTAAGTCATAGCCACTAAGCACTTTAATGATTTAAGAACTGAGCTCCAGTGCTTTAGTCTTCTTTGTCTCCACTCCACTCGAGCCAATTCTCCTATTGGAGTTATGAGTTTGTGTACCGGAAATGGAACTTACCTCTCAAACAAGCAAATACGAAGTATGATAGACTCATATGGTGATAGCATCAATATATGAAAGCTCTATGATCCTCAAGTACCGCATTATTTATGGACTTGTTGGACATTTTGCCCAGGTTTTGAGACTTGAGCTATGAACTAAGTAAATGGGTCTCACTATGCTTGTCTTTAGGCTTCTTAGAGAAAGAAGTAGCAAACTTTTTCATTACTTAATAGGGACCTCTTTTTTAGATATTACCGAATTTAGGAATGAAATGGGATTTGTTGAATTGTGAGGGATTGATCTGCTGAATTGGATTTTATTTGCATTCTAACCATTGCATATATTATAATTCTGTTTTTTTTTTTAACACTAGGAGACCTACATTGTCTTAAAATTGCTTGTGGGTTTCTTAAAAAAAAATTTGCTTATGTGGGCACTACGATTTTGATCCATGATGGGTATCTCTTTTCGTCTTTAGTCTTCAGTCTTTTTACACTGTTTATATTTGCATTGCATTTTTTTTTTATTTGCAGATGGCTCAATTTAAAGTTTCAATTTTGTAGTGTTCCTAAGCGCTAGAACAGAAGACCTCGAAGATAGTGGAACTGTGGAGATTTTAAAAATATAAAATGCAAAATTTGAAGGCTATATATTATGAAAGAAAATAACAGAATCAAAAATCGAAAGAGGTGGGATTGATATTCAAACTAGGATTGGGGACGAAACCCGAATCCCAAAAACAAAAGTGGGCCAGCGGTGGAGGAGTAGGAGTACTTCGTACCTTTGGTGGGATCGACCGAGGCCGACTAACCCCACCTCCCTCCGCCATTAATGACAGACTTTTATTTAAGATTTTGAGAGATTTTAAAATCCATCCATTTAAGAACCCATAAATGTTTTGATTTTAGTATTGAAATCTTGAATTCTTAGACTTTTGAGTTTGAATGAAGCCATTAAGGAGGATTCATGAAGATTATGAAAAAAGTCATAGAATAGTGACAGAATACTCGAAGCAAGAAAAGTCCAATTTTAAAAACCCACAAAGAACTCAGTGGTTGTTTGCATGCGAGAGCCAAGATGATCAACAATGGAGGAGATCAAGGCATGGCTTGATGGCATCAGGCCAACTGCAACGCACGGCAAAATGCAGTAAAAAGTGCATTTTGCCGTGAGTTGCTTGTTGCAACCAAGCACCAAATTACTTCTGCATTTTGGTGCTAGACACTGTAGCAATCCAAATATAGGTTCTTACAGTGATTATTGCAATTTTTTTTTCTATTTTTTTCTCTTTCTCTTTGATTGTATTAATTGTGAGTAATAATTTATATTTTGATAGTTTTAATTTATGATATATTTGTATTTTTATCAATCAATATATTCATTAAATTAAAATTAATAAGTAATTTAATTTGTTTAAAAATTATAATTAAAATATAATTAAATATGAAAAAATTGTACTAAACACATTATCTGCAAATTTAAAACATAACACATTCATATCAATGTAATTTAACATCAACAAAAATATTCTATTATAATAAAATTGAACTTATAATTAAAATATAAAACAACAAAAACATAACTTGATTTGCCAAATTACAATTTAATAATCAGGAAAATTAATTCCATCTTCACCAAGATTATTGAAATAGTCGTTAAATGGGTTTGATGTAGAAGGTGGAGATTGTTGAAATTGTCCTCATTTTGTAAAATTTCGGCTTTCTGAGCTTCTATAAAGGCACGAGCATTAGGATCACTCATAGTAGACAAATCCTGCATCAAAATCTTATCTTCCTTAAATCTTTCTTTTGCTTCTAGTTTTCTTGCCTTTTTAGCCAAACTTTGTTTCTTGAGTGCCAATCTTTCGGTGTTTGATCGTTCGAGCATTTTCGTAAGTCTTTGGGTCTCTTCTTGTAGTTTATTAAGAGTTGATTTAACAATATCATCAGTCTTTTTTAGTGCTTTCGATTTTTTCACCCCATAAGGTCGTTGAGAAGAAGAGCCACCAATATCATCACCTAGATTAATTTGAAACGCCAACAAACCAGGAGATTCCACGGATTGAGAATCAGGAGTGGGATTTTCTGACTCCTTCGAAACATAATTCACGCCATGCTTGCGAGAAGCGTTAATTTGTGGATTGACGTCATCTTTAAACTTTTCGAAATATCTACCTATGTTCCAAACATGGTCAAACTTGAAACCATGTTTGTAGTTGGGATCTTCCATGAACAACATTTTTGCTTGATCTAACTGCAAATGAATTCAAAATGTGAATAAAAATGTTCTTATGTATATAAAAATGCTCGATATAAAAATGTTTCAGCTACTCACAATATCTTGTTCTAATGCCCCGCTGGGATTTAGAAGCTCTTCTTGTCGAATACATCCATTCAATTTTCTAGTGGCATTCTCAATTGTTTGCATTCGTGATTGAAGGAATCTCAAGGTACGCTACTCCCATGAAACTTGTTTTGACTCATTGTATGTTTCTTCAACATGAGACCAAAAACGTTTTCCAGATTGGTTTATCCCTATAATAGGGTCTTGAGAAATATCAATGTAAATTTGGCATAACATTTTGTCTTCTACAGAAATATAGGCAGTACCATGCAAAGACATTTTGGAAAGAAATATATTTTGGAAAATGCAGAAGGTTGAGGTCAAATTTGAGAGAAAGCTGAGATGAGATTTCAAACAAGGTTGAAGAGTTTATATAGAACATAAATGAAATACATTTAGATAAATATGTAGAAAATGAGTATTTGTAGACACAATTAAGACCGTTGGATTGATTTCATTTTCATGTCAACTGTCGAATTGTTTTTATCTTTTCAGAAACTTATCAATAAGGCATCTATAGAATCAACCGTTAGATGTATTTCATCTTAATGCCAACCGTTGGATTGTTTTTATCTTTTCAAAACCTTATCAAAAAAGCATCTTCAGAAGCAGCCGTTGGATGGATTTCGTCTTAATGCCAACTGTTGAATTGATTTTATCTTTTATGTGTGTATGTAGTTATAAATTTTAATATGTAAAAAATATATTTTATCCAAATCTATTATATTTTAATTATTGTATTACAAAAAATATTTATGTTTTAATATTTATATGTTATTAAAAATATGAAAATATTTTTTTGGTTGAAGAATAAATAAAATAATTAAATATAAGTGTAAATTGTTAAATAATAAAAAAAATATGTGGAGAGAAATATACTTAAAATATTTTATTTAGTGTTAAAAATAGAGTAGGTAATTGAAGTAATTTTTATTGTAATTATTATATTTTGATGTGAATTTATTATATTTTAGTATTTGTAGTTAGATATTATCTGAGACTTCTTGAGCACTCGCATTGCATGGGGAAGATAAATTATGTGATTGGACATTTGGGAATATTTTATTTTCAAAACAATGCTTTTCAATGATTTTGATAATTGTAAATGGATTTTAGTAAGATGACACAAGGAATAAAGAGGAGTAGCGAATATTTATATTTTTTTTGTCACTACTAATTTCTTCGAGAAATCCAAAAATAAATAGTTTTGGATTATTTGATATATTATGAGTCAAGATTCATTAAGTCTAATTACTCGAGAACTCCAAAACAACAATGAAAGTTAAGGATATGTTTAGTTTAAAAAAAATTAGATTAATTATTTTTAATTTGAGATTTACTGTAATTTGCCAATACGTCCTTAAGTTTTGAAAAGACTTTTATTGTATCTCTACTCTTAAATGCTGTCAGTTAAAATTCAACCGAAACTAACATAACAACATTTATTAAGGTACTCTCTTGTATCTTGTTAATTCTGACTGAATTATGAGTGATGGTGTTTAAGAACAGTGATGCAATAATAATTTTTTTAAAATGTAGGGACGCAATGACAAATTATAGTAAATATTAGGGAAGCCAACATAATTGACCCAAAAAAATTTTGTTTTATGTTTTCAATTTTAGTTCTATTTTTTGAAAAATGAGAATATTTAGAAAATATGTTCATTTTTTAAACAACATTTGGCCAGCTATAACATGAGCAGTCTCTGGCATAGAATTATTTTTGAATAGAAATTAAATACAAAACTTTGTTTTGCATAGAAATTATTTTTTTAAACAAATTTTTTATTTTTTTATTTCTGTTTTCTAATTTTCTGAAAAATAAAATAAATTCTTCAAAGTAAACAACCCCTAAACTTTTAAAAAAAAAAAAAAAAAAAAGAGAGTTAAACTTTGAATGACCCACAACGAGAAGGTTACATTTCCCTTCCAAATGCAGTTTTACAATTCAAAAACATGCCTCTCAACGCTATACATACATATCTCATTCATCATGAGGTATGTCTCTATTTTCACTCAACACTTACAACAATTTTATACACAATATTAACTTGAGTGTTAGTGTACAAACGAAAGAATGCTCTCAGTCTTTTCCCACTCTTTTTTTTCCTTGTGCAAAAAAGACACTTAAACTTGGATTTAGAACATCTATCAATTTAGATGTCGACTTTTGAAAGCCTAAATTTTGGAGTTTGAAGATCTTAGAATTCGCAAACGTATCCCTTAGTTACATCCTTTATAGGGCTTGTTTGATAGAGTGGTATATTTTGTATATAATATGTATTATATATATGTACACACATATATATATATATATATATATATATATATATATATATATATATATATATATATGTGAATATGTATTATATATATGAATATATATATATTATATATATGTAGCGGGTATGGATAACAGGTAACGAGTATTGATATGAATATTACCAATGAGTAAAGATACGGATACGAGTAGAGTATTTCTATATTCATATCCTATCTATATTTGTACAATAAAATATAAATATTATCTGTACTTATATTTATATTCAATTAAAATAGATAATATCCACATTAACTGAATACAGATAAAACTCAAATAAGATATAAATTACTTTCCCTAATTGAGAGACCTTTTATGGCTGAATAATTTTATTCTTTAAATTATTCATATAAAAAAAGAATATATCAATCTCTCGGAGTTGCGAGTAGCATGTTTAATGAAGCATCGGATAATATAATATTCCTGTCAGGAACAAGAGGTGTTTCAACCCTGTCAAGTTACTGTCACTCCTCTCTCTCTCTCTCTCTCTCTAATATGCTCTAAAAAAAAACACTCAAAAGCTTCAAAAAAAAAAAGAAAAAAAAACCAGTATCAGAAATCCACCACTCAACACTCTCCCACACACAAAAGCAGCACCACCAAATGCCAGAAACTCACTCTCACTTCAGCTTTTTCCAGGTCTCGATCTCCCCCTTCAGACGACGCCGTTAAGGTTAATCAATTAACTGAAACGGCCAAGTTTGATCAGTTTCTGTTTAGATCTGATCACCTTGATTTTGTTTCTAGTAATTGATTTTCTGAATTTTTGATACTAGGAGGAGATGTGGTTGGGAACGACGGAAGTGAGGGTCGCCAAGTATGATTGGAGTTGTGTGTATTAGCGGCGAAAATTGGGTATCGGTTAGTTAGTATGGCGAATGCGAGTTTGGGTAATGGTGGAGTTGGGAGTTCCAGGTCGATGAATGGATTCAAGGGCTCGTCGAGTTCGGTGGATTGGTTAGGGAGAGAGATGCTTGAGATGAGGTTAAGGGACAGGCCAGACCATGACGATGACAGAGTAAGTCTTCAATTGATTCTGTTCTTCTTGTAATTGGAATTGAAATTCGTAATTGGATTTTTTTCTTGTTCATTTATTATAATTTTTGTCCGATTATGAGTGAATTGAGCTTTGTTGACCTTGTGGATTTTGATTGTTATCATCTACTGTTGTTTAGGATAGTGAACCAGATGTGATCGATGGTGTGGGTGCCGAAACTGGGCATGTTATAAGGACTACTATTGGTGGCCGAAATGGTCAGTCTAGACAGGTGAGAATTATGTTTTTGTGATATGGGATTCTATTATTATATATGATGTAACTGGTGATAATTTTTTAATATTATTGTTTTGTTTTCATTGGCAGACGATCAGTTACATAGCAGAACATGTGATTGGAACTGGTTCTTTTGGTGTTGTTTTTCAAGTATGTTGAGCTATACATTGAATTCTTTATGTGTTCTCTTGCTCCTGGAATTCTGTTGTTTAATATTCTGAATCAATTTATGCAGGCAAAGTGTAGAGAAACTGGAGAAATTGTTGCTATTAAGAAAGTTCTCCAAGACAAGCGTTACAAGAATAGGGAGTTACAGATTATGCAGATGTTGGATCATCCCAATGTTGTTTCTCTTAAGCAATGCTTCTTTTCAACTACAGACAAGGAGGAGCTCTATCTAAATCTCGTGCTTGAATATGTTCCTGAAACTGTTAACCGTGTTGCGAAAACTTACAGCAGGATGAACCAACGAATGCCCTTAATGTACGTCAAACTTTACACATATCAGGTAGTATATCACTTCCTCGGCTTCACTTGTAAATTATAGACCATTATTTTCTTGTAAATGAGTAAATTCAATATGTCAATTGTGCTATCATGTTTAAACTTTTTGTTCCCCTCCTTGTTGAAGAAGTTCTATCTTTTAATTAGTTCTATTTCCTGATTCATGCTAGTTGAAAAACAATCACTTTTGGTGATCTTATACATAAGGGGAGATAGTTTTTTACGTTTTTACTTCTAGCAAGTTCTAAAACTTTAATTGTGTTAAATATTTCTTTTTGCTGAAGAATTCTTCCCATTTCTGGGGAGTTCACTGCATAGTTAAGTTCAGCACTTTGGGACATATGGTAACTGGGTTTTTCTGGCAGCGAATAGTTTAGCTGTTGATTACCATTAGGTTCGGATGCTCAGCATTTGGGTTAGGGTTTCATTAAATTTGTTTGGTTTTCTTTCCAGTGAGTATTCTTAGCATAGTAGTTACATTGGGAGGTACAGTTTCAAGCATGATGAGAGCATTTTGAAGTTGAATTTGATTGTAAGACAAGGGAAGAAAAGGAGGACTAATGGATATGCCCTTGGAGTTCATGAAAATGCTGTGACAAAAACCATACCTTCCAAGTGTCTGTAGAAAAGAGTTGCAGTTTGGATTTACAAGATTCTTGAAAACTCTCTTTGAAACTGTGGGCTCAAGTGCCTTGATGTAGTCAAAGAACATACCAATACTAATCTTTTAATTAGCAAATCCTCTTTGGAGTTTTCTCAATAAATGCCCTACCTATTTCATCTTATCACTGTGAAGTATAGTTCTTGCTTGCAAAGTGGGACGGAGGTTGCCTTTATATTCATCTATGTGGTTCTGCAATTCAAATGCTCCAGCATAAGGAAGACCAATGAATTTGTTGCTAAGAACTCTTTTTGCCAGTTGGACCTGGCCTTGAGGGCCTAGAGCATCTCATTCATCTTGTATCTTGTCACATCTTATATACTTTTTTTGGATAGCTATCTCATAAAAAAGGGGCATTCATTGTTGATTATCTCCTGGTGTATTATATGCAAAGTATGTCATTCATAATGTATCTTGTTACATCTGATATGCTATTGGATAACTATTTAATGGGAAACAAAAAGTGGCATTTAACGTCAATTGTTTCATGGTGTTTAATACGCAGATATTGTTTAATTTCCATTTTCCTTTTGGCTACAGATATGCAGAGCTCTTGCTTATATACACAATTGCATTGGCATTTGCCACCGTGACATCAAGCCTCAAAACTTATTGGTAAAGACCTTTTGTTGTTTGAAGACTTTGTTTTAGGTGCTGTGGATACTGTACAGTTTGCATGATTGCTTGATATTATTTTGGCATTTTGACATTTGTAACTAAATCAGTCCAATCTTTGAAGTGTTTGGTTTTTTGTAAAATTTTGATAGATCTTTCTTTTGGAAAAATTGTGGAATTTTTATTTTTATTTACTTATTTTAGTTTGTAGTAATGTTACCTGCATGTAACCATGTTCTGGTCAGATTAAGTACCGAATAGTTTTGTCGACTCCAGTATTTCAGTCATAATAAATGATCTACTTAGATGAAGTATTAAATGATGATTTTATTAGAATAAAAAGTGATAAGTGATTATCCCAAAACAGTAAATAATTGCAGTTTTCTAAGAATATATTTATGCATGTATACTGATTGATGGTTTCATTGGAAATGACAAGATAAAATACTAGTTAACGGACGTTCTATTTATCCTGATCTTTCTGAAGTGGTTATGTAATCTGTGGTCTGTTGCCTCTTAAAGAAGAAAAAAGTTCTTAAGAGTTTCCTATCTTAGTTTTTCTTAATCCAAATAAATGAATATCAAAACTCTTTTATATTGATGTCGAAGCAATTAAGTTGTATTCGTATAGAATTTGAATTTTTAGATCGCCTACAGTTCAACTTTTAGTAGCTCGAAGGTTTATAGCTGCAATTGAGGATATCTTTAAAATATTCAGGGATAATGTAATAGTGAGAAGACTCAATATGGTGCAACTTGTAATACAATTTTCTCATTATATTGCTTTATTATTAGCGATGATGAACATGCAGGCACAGCAACTTGGCTTCTTGTTTGACATAGTTGATTTTTTCATAGCGCCTGTCTGTTTATGTTTCCATTCCACACTTTTGGTCTGATTTTGATCAGATTTAAAAAATATTTTTATTTCTAGGTGTTATTCAATGAATATTTTACATGGTGTCATATTTTATTTATTTTGGTGTGAAAAGTTAATTTTTCATTGCCCAGGTGAATCCTCATACACATCAGCTGAAACTATGTGATTTTGGAAGTGCAAAAGTTCTGGTAAGTTTTCTGGCAATAATAATTGATTCTGGGTCCTTGTTTTTCTAGCTTGATCGTGTAATCATTGACATATATTCAGGTAAAAGGAGAACCCAATGTGTCCTACATCTGCTCAAGATACTATCGTGCTCCAGAACTGATATTTGGTGCAACTGAGTACACAACTGCTATTGATATATGGTCGACAGGTTGTGTG
>CAODLS011335891.1:0-13280 GCA_948243855.1 Flueggea neowawraea | reverse complement strand
TTGATGGATTGAAAGATGAAGGCTAAAAGAGGTCAACTTGCATTAAACTTATGTGGTTTAGGATAGAGATATACCTAGACCCATAAGGTGTTCAATGAAATTCTCCAATGGCTTAATGAACCTAGTTTAGCTAATTGAGGCCAAGATGACCCTTTTTCTAAATGTAGGTATGGCTTAAATGACCTTGAGAGAGGCTTTAGGCTAGCTTGGTGGAGAGAACACTCATTCCTAAAATCCCATTCATGAATAGTAAATAGGAGTCTTTAGTTGAAATCTTGATAGTCCTAACACTTTATTAATTATTGTTTGCTCCTTTTGTCAATTGTTTGCTTTATTAATCTTGTCTTTTAATCCAAAACACCAAAAATCAAATCCTGTTAGTTATTGCTTTTCTTTTAAGAATTGATCACATTTAGTACTCGTTCCTTTGGGATCGATATCCTTGGAATACTTTCAAGTAAAACTACATCAATTCTAGTACGCTTGCCAGAACCCAATCACTGGTGACTCTCACTTTTGATGATTTGAACAAAACATGTGAAAAAGTTAAGCAATGCACATTGTAGCTTATTTTAAGCCCATTGCAGTATGATCAAAGTGCATTATACCCGTTATAAGTCACGTTGATTATACTCAAGGATTTTTGGATTCTTCTAGAAGTGATACAAATCGCATATTAGAGGTTACAAGTCACATTAACGTAACTCACTTAGGAAGCAGAAGGTCTTCGAATCATACAAGGCGAGTTGCATTGAGACCAAGTCGTGTTATGCGAATAAAGAACTCTCAGCCTTGATTGCACATGCGTACAAGTCATGTTGTAGGCTATACAAGTCACGTAGATGGGATTTGTATCAGACTTGAAGTCAACTTGCAAGGCAACAAGATTCAACGTTTCATTCCACTTCAAGTCACGTTGATGAGTAAAGGAGTCACCTTTGAAGAAAGACATCAACGCACGTTGCAAGAATTATAAGACAAGTTGACGAGAGTGATGTCAGCATCTGACAAGTTGGCGCTTGGGGATTCAAATTTGAATATTCTCTAACATCTGACAGTTGCACGTGAAGAATCAAAGGTGTTATCCTTGATGAATCGATAACGTGCGTAGAAGCCTAAAGTGGCTATGATCGACGCACACTGAAGCTTGATGAAAGCACGTTGCAAAAAGTGTAAGTCACATTACACTAAGTGACATTTGAGGTAGTATACATCAAGCTTTGTACAAGACATGCTGAAGAGGAACAAGTCATGCAGTGTCTCAATGAGACATCTAAAACGCACGTTGCATACCTGTTTATGCACGTTATACCTGTTGATGTCATTAAAATCAGAATTTGTCCTTCATTTACTTCAAGACCCACAAATGCTATATTCTGGAGTTTGCCTATAAATAGAGGTCTACACTTCAGAAAGAGTGACAACATCTTGAGAGTGTGCCCAAGCTTTGTTAATTTGATTCTTGACTTTCTCTCTCTAAGTGCTCTTAAGTTCTTACACTCCAACCAAGCTTTTGAGTTGCTATTTGGTTTCTGAGTTGGTGTGAGAATAATTTTCCTTATTTGATAAATCTACTGTAATCAAGTTTTGGTGTTAAAGCTTGAGGGAAGTTTATGTTTTCTTGTTATTGCCTTGAAAAATAAGTAGTTATTGGTTTCTTGTTTTGATCCAGCAAAAATAAGGTTGCAAAGGTTTCTTGTGAGCCTACCAAATAAGAAGTGTAAAGGTTTCCCCCCATCCAGAAGTGAGGAAGAATCATAGTGGATTGCAAACTCTCTAGTGAGCTAGAGGAGTGGATGTAGGTCAATGAGGACCGAACCACTATGAAGCTCGGATTTGTTTCATTATCCCGTACTCTTTTTACTTTCAAATTTTGTGGTTGTGTGTTGGATTGAACTACTATTTTGTTTTCCAAAATATTACAAAAAGTTTCTAAAAAGTTTTAGTTCTTAGCAAGAAATCCAATTAACCCCCCTCTTGGATTGCCATATTGGGATTACAATTGGTATCATATATTTGTGCTCAATATTTAAAGTTTAACCACTTTGAGTATAAAGATCCAAAATGGCATCCTTTGGTGAATTGTCCAAATATGAAGGTTGGTATATTAACCGAGCTCTTTTCTTTGATTGTAGTGAATATGTCTATTAGAAGACAAGGATGACTTCATTTCTGAAGTGTGAAGCTGAAGAAGTATGGGATGTAGTGGAAACATGTCCTTATATGCCAAAGAAAATAGTGGATGGAGTGGAATCTTTGAAGCCAAAAACTGAGTGGACTGATTATGATAAGAAGATGGTGTGCTATAACAATAAGGCTATGCACATTCTATTTTGTGCAATCAACAAAAATCAATTCAACAAAGTCCAACAATGCTCTACTGCTCATGAAATTTGGAGAACTTTGGAGATCACATATGAAGGAACTTCTCAAGTGAAAGAAAACAAAGTTTCACTTCTTGTCCATAAATATGAATTGTTCAAGATGAAGGAAGGTGAAGGAATTCAGGAGATGTTTGACAGATTTAATGACATCTTGAACGGATTAAAGGCTCTTAGCAATACCTATTCGAATTCAGAACTTGTGAGAAAGATTTTGAGAGCTTTGCCAAAATCTTAGGCATCAAAGAAAGATGCAATATTCGAAGCAAAGGATATCAACAAGCTGCCCTTGGAAGACCTACTTGGATCTCTTCTCACTCATGAGATGGGGTTATTTGAATATGGAGAACAAAGATCAAAGAATGACAAAAGAAGAGGAATGACCCTAAGTCTAAGGTGATTGAAGAATTCAAAAATAAAGAAGATGAGTACAGTGATGATGAAGAAATTACCATGTATGCAAGAAGGTTTAAGTGCTTCATAAAGAAAAACAAATCTTGGAAGAAAGGGAATAATCAAATCACAAAAGAAGACCAAAATAAAGAATTCAAGAAGGAATTCAAGAAGGATTCCAAGAAGGTTAACCCAATCATTTGTTACAATTATAACAAACCGGGTCATGTT
The DNA here is from genome assembly GCA_948243855.1 of Flueggea neowawraea. NCBI lineage: Eukaryota > Viridiplantae > Streptophyta > Magnoliopsida > Malpighiales > Phyllanthaceae > Flueggea > Flueggea neowawraea. Next base: position 10,275 of record CAODLS011335891.1, on the reverse strand, counting down.
TAATAAGATTGTCTTCTTCCAAAGAAATACTCTAAATTTTCAAAGAAGAAGAAGGGAAAGGCCATGAAAGCTATATGGAGTGATAATGATGACACTAGTTTAGATGAGGATGAAGAATTGGAGGAAATGGCAAACTTGTGTCTAATGGCTAAGGAATATGACTCCTCAAGTGATGAAGAAGATAGGATATATGATTCTTACACTTTTGATGAGCTTGAAGATGTATTTGATGAGTTGAGCATCCAATTTGAAGAACTTGCTAGTAGGCCTATTGCTTTGAAAAAGAATTTTGCAAAAATTGAATCCAAGGTGAAAGCTTTAGAAAAGGAAAACGGAGCTTTGATTAATGAAAAATCTATTTTAAAGAAAAGTATTGATGATTTTTCTTCTATTACCTCAAAGCTTACAAATGGAAAAGAAAACCTTGAGAAACTTCTGGGTTCTCAATGATAATCTTTATCTAAGCATGACTTAGGCTACGATCCTCTCACATATGGAAAATCTTCAAAAATAGTTTTTGTGAAACAATGTACTTCAAATGTCATTGCATGTTCATATTGTGGTATTAATGGACATTTTGCTCATTCTTGCAAATTGAGGCAACCTAGGTATGTTGGGATCAAAAGGATTTGGGTTCCAAAAGGAATAATCTTGCCCAACCTAGTGTAGACTAACCAATAAGGACACAAAAAGGCTTGAGTACCAATTTCAAAAGTTATATATGTTCTTATAGGTGTGCATGAGAGTAAATGCCAAGAAGAATGTGTAGTATCTTGATAGTGGATGCTCTCAACACATGACTGGAGACAAAACAATGTTCTCAAACATCTCACCTAAAAATGGAGGTTATGTTACTTTTGGTGATAATGGAAAGGGTAAGATAGTTGGTGAATGTAAGGTTGGTAAGTCTGCTAATCTAAATATTGATGATGTCCTGCTTGTTGATGGTTTAAATCATAATTTGTTGAGCATTAGTCAATTTTGTGATAAGAATTGCAAAGTTGTATTTGAGCCTACTAGATGTGTTGTTTTTTATGATAATGACATTGCTTTATTTGTTGGTTTCAGCTATGACAATATCTATGTTGTTGATTTGTTTGATTCAAACGATTTTAATAAGAAATGCTTTGTTAGTGTTAATGATGATACATGGTTGTGGCATAGAAGATTAGGTCATGCAAGCATGCAGACTATTTCAAAACTTTCCAAAAAGAATTTGGTAAAGGGTTTGCCAATCCTTTCATTTCAAAAAGATTTGATTTGTGATGCATGTGTTAAAGGAAAACACTCAAAATCATCATTTCATAGCAAAAACATGATTTCAACCGCAAGGCCTTTAGAATTGTTACATATGGATTTATTTACTCCAAGCAAGCACTAAAAGTCTTGGTGGAAAACAATGTTATTTTGTCATTGTTGATGATTTCTCAAGATTTACATGGGTTTTCTTCCTTGCACATAAAAATGAAGCTTTCAATGCATTTGCATCATATAGCAAGAAAGTTCAAACTAAAAAGGGCATTCTATTACTTCTATTAGGAGTGATAGATGAGGTGAGTTTACATGTGAGCCATTTGAGTTCTATTGTGAGGAGCATTGTATCTTGCATAATTTTTCTGCTCCAAGGACCCCTCAACAAAATGGTGTTGTTGAAAGGAAAAATAGAACATCTTAAGAAATGGCTGGGACCATGCTTAATGAGAACAATTTTCCCAAGTATTTTTGGGCTAAAGCGGTTAACGCCGCATGCTATATATTAAATGAGGTTTATATTCATTTCATACTCAAAAAGGCCCCTTATGAGTTGTGGAAGGGTAGATTGCCCAAAATTTCATATTTTCATACTTTTGGCTGCAAATGTTTTGTCCACAACAATGGAAAGGAAGCCATAGGAAAGTTTGATGTTGAATCCGATAAGGTATTTGCCTTGGATATTCATCTATTAGCAAGGCATATAGGATCTTTAATAAAAGACTTGAGAAAGTTGAAGAATCAATTCATGTCTTTTTTGATGAAACTAACAAATTTCCCTTTAGATTTTTTGATGATGACGATGATAACTCAACAAAGTAGGGCAAAGATGATGAAAAAGATGAACAACCAAAAGAATTGCCCAAAGAGTGGAGATATGATAGAGATCATCTTAAATAGCTTATTATTGGTGATACTACAAAAGGAGTAGTCACAAGATCAACTCCCAAGCATATTGCAAACTTTGCCTTCATATCCTAAATAGGTCCCAAGAATGTAAATAATGCTCTAGAAGACGAATATTGGACTCAATATATGCAAGCAAAGATGAATCAATTTTAAAGGAATCAAGTGTGGGAACTTGTCCCAAGACAGATGGAGTCATGGTGATTGGAACCAAATGGGTATTTAGAAACAAATAAAATGAAAATGGAGAAGTTGTAACAAACAAATCCAGAATTGTAGCTCAAGGATATCTTCAAGAACAAGGGATTGATTTTGAAGAATCCTTTGCTTCTATAGCAAGACTAAAACCAATCAAAATCCTTTGTTCATATGCATGTTTAAAGGACTTTAAGTTGTTCCAAATGGATGTGAATAGTGCATTAGTGAATGGTTACATCAAGGAAGAGATGTATGTGGAACAACCTCTTGGATTTGAGGACCTTCACCATCCACACTCTGTATTCAAGCTAAGAAAGGCTCTCTATGGTTTTACGTAAGCTCCTAGAGCGTGGTATGAAACATTGAGCCAATTTTTGTTTGATAATGGTTTTTCAAGAGGTAAAGTAGACAACACTTTGTTCATTGAGCACAAAAATGATGATTTATTGTTATTTCAGATTTATGTTGATGATATAATATTTGGTGCTACTAACCCATCTTTGTGTAATGAGTTTTCTGAGTTGATGCAAAAAGAATTTGAAATGAGCATGATGGGGGAGCTTAGCCACTTTCTTGGACTGAAAATTAAGAAAACAAAGGATGACATCTTCATCAATCAAAGCAAATACATTGCAGATATGCTTAAAAGTTTGGAATGGAGAATGCAAAATCTACTCCAACTCCAATGAGTACAACTACAAAGTTAACCAAAGATGAACAAGGAAAAGGAGTAAAGGAAAAACTTTATAGAGGTATGATTGAATTTCTCCATTACCTTATAGCCAGTAGACCTGATATTATGTTCAGTGTTTGTCTTTGTGCACATTTTCAATCTTGTCTAAAAGAATCTCATTTGAGTGTTGTCAAAAGAATTTTTAGATATTTGATTAATACCAAGAATGTAGGCTTGTGGTATCCTAAAAATGATTGTTTTGATTTAATTGGTTATAGTGATGCTGATCATGCAGGAAACCATTTAGATAGGAAAAACACTTTAGGCACTTGCCAATTCTTAGGTAATTCACTAGTGTCTTGGTTCTCAAAGAAACAAAATTGTGTTGCTCTATCCACTGCTGAATCTAAATATGTAGCAGCTGGTAATTGTGTAGCTCAAATTTTGTGGATCCAGCAACAACTTTTGGAATTTTGAATTGTGTTTTCAAAGGTTCCAATTAAGTGTGATAATACTAGTGCCATTAACATTTCTAAAAACCCAATTCAGCACTCTAGAACAAAACACATTTATATAAAACATCATTTCATATGTGATCATGTTCTCAAGGGCGATATTGAACTTGAATTTGTTTCATCAACTAATCAGCTTGTTGATATTTTGGCAAAACCCCTTGATGAAAAACAATTTGTTTCAATTTGTAGGCATATTGGAATGTGTGATTTGAATGAGATTTGATTGTTATATGTGCATAATTCATGTTCATTTGCATTCATTCATACATATATATCAAAGTGATCTATATTCCAATTTAAATCACTATGGTTGAGAGGATCAAATTTGCTAAGTTTTGGTATCTAAGGTTGTGCTAGGTGAGTTGGAAATGATGCACGTTATAGTTGTGTGGTTTTCCACTGGAATCATCAGTTTCGGAAGCAAGGTACGTTGTAAATGGATCAATGTACATTGATCATCATGGTTGTCTATTGGGTTCTATTTGGTGCTATGTAATGCATATTGTAACATGTGGAATGCGTGTTGATCATCAATGATGAACATTTGCAATTTTTCTGGGTTTGTCTTGCGTGGATTGTAAAAGGTGCAATGCCCATTGTCGAATATGAGCAGAATGACGAGTATCAGATATGATGGCTCTAAGCGCATTGTATGGGGTTTAAGTCATGTTGTTTACGATGCATCGCTACTGGTTTTAGAGGATTTGGATTTACGAACGTAGAGGCTTGTACAAGATACGTTGATGGATTTATCTTTGGCCATAATGCCCTTTGTATCAGCTATAAGATATGTTGTGTGCTTAGATCATTGTGCTATGAACATTGAGTTGAGATGCTTTTTCCCGTCAAATCGCATTGTGTGATATGCTAAAAACATTAGTCTTCACAAACCTTATATAACGTATGTAGTATACCATACAAGAAGCATAGACCACTTTTCCCCAAATTTAAAACTGAGATTTTCAGTTTCCCTCTCTCTCATTTTTGAAACTCAAATCCCCAAATCTCGAACCCGCCTGTCAATCCTCTCAAAATCCAAACTCACACCACTTACCTAAGTTGTCTCTAACAATAAAAAAAAATCGGAAACACTCAAAACCCTCTCAAAATCTCACATCTCTCAAATATCACCAAATCCTAACGCACATTCAACCCACCTCTCACTCACATTTTATGGCTCCAAAGAAGAAAGCAGATACTCGGGCTAAACAATCTGACAAGGACCAAAATAAAATAGAGAAAGGGGAAGGTTCATAAGGATTAAAATGACCTCAAAGCATCTGAGAAAAGCAAGCTCACACAAAATCATGTATTCTTGTTTCCTTTCCATCTAAATAGTCAAAGAAATAGAGGATAGAGGGGGAGTTACCTAGAAATTACGGTAGCTTGTTGATGATAGGGCTTCTAAACTGTTTGACAACTTGAAAGAAGTTTGATTTTCAGATTCCAAGGTGTTTGATTTTCGATCCTTGAGGCAAGGTGGATTAGATATCAAATATGTTTTGTAAGATTTGGGTTGAGAGATTTATGTATTGATGCTTCTGATTACTATCCCAATCTAGTTAGGGAATTTTATGCCAATGCAGAAAAGTGGATTAATGAAGATGAAGATGATTTCGTTTGATATCAGTCTATTGGTGCGAGGAGTTGTGTAAATGGAGTGAATATTATGATTGATAAAAGGCTTTTGAACAAGTTGTTCAATTTTCCTTTGTTTGGAATGAGAGTGAAAAGAGAAAAGGGATTAGAAGAGTATGTTGATATTGAAGGGAACACAATTGTTGTAAACACGGATGAATCTCTAAAGTTTATGTTTGAAAAAATGGTGTTGTGCAAATTGAGAAGGGTGTGAAGAACTTGGACCAAAACTATTTTGGAACTCGGTGGAAGCTAGTTCACATTGCCTTTACCAAGGTTCTTCAAGTAAAATCTCATACTCAGTCGCCTTTCACGGTTCAAGATGAAATTTCAATGTACTTATTGATGAAGGGAGAGCAAGTGAATTTTTTTTGGGTTGTTATTGATTAAATTCTTGATAAATTCAAGAACTTCAACCTTCTAACATTTTCCCCTAACGATCGACAAAGAGAGGACAATATACCTTTAGAAGTCACTTGACAAGAATCTTCAAATACTTCAAAGTGAAACTTAACGTCTTTGAATCTAAGCAAGTAATTGAATCTAGGAATATTCAGATTGATTCCTTGAGAATTATGAGGCTTTACAAAATAGTGAATAGGGGATATGTGTTTCACCTCTATCTTAGAGATGATGATGTCATGGTTAATCCCAAAGATGAGGTGATGAAACCAACTCCCGAAGATCGAGTGATAATTTGAAAAGCCAAGGATAATAAGAGGCAACTATAGAAGAGGAGGAAGGAACTAGAATTAGGAGAGTTTTTGCGTCAAGAAGAACCAATAGATGCAATATCAAGTGATATTGCAAGTTTGAAGCAAGAGCTACTTGAGTTGAAAACTAGTTCAGAGGTATTTCAAGCAGAGACTTAAGCTAATTTTGAGACTGTGATCAAGTTGCTTCAAGAAAATAACAATTTGTTGGAAAGTCTCAAAGGTGAGAACTGTGATGCTCAAATGGCATCAATAGAGAAAACAGAGCAGAAAAAGAGGAAGAAATGACACTAGAAATGGCGAGGCAGATTCTTCAAAATTACAGGGAGATTATGGATGAAATTGATGAAGAAGAATCCTCAGATTCTGCACATTCTAATGATCCTCCGCCTCCAACCATTGTTGAAATGGAAGAGGGGGCTCCTGAGATTCTAGCTGACGCACCAATGTATGGTCTTGCTCCTCCTGAAGTGGTTCAGCGTGATGATTCTGAGGATGAGCAAGAAATCTTAGAAACAATGGATTTTAGTGATAAGGACACTTGGACACTTGTTCCTTTTTAACCACTACAGTGAAATTTATAGACACAGATCCACATTTTGTCATGCATTCATTTGCATCATGTAAATAAATTGATTTTATGCTTAGTTTACTACATTATGCTTCTGTTTCTAATGTTATGTGATGTTTAATGAATTCCATTTTCCAGCCATTTTGCCTCTTTAATTCTGTTATCTTTTCTTTTCCTTTTTGATTGTTGACAAAAAGGGGGAGAAATATGGTTAAGAGTTTGTTATTATGCTATTATGATATATTGAACTTAGAAAATTTGTGATTGAGCTAACCAATGTGACAAGGCCTAAAATCCTTGATCAAATTCGTATTTTTGTAGTTTGTTTAAACTTTGAACAGGTGCATTGATTGAGGGGGAGTGCAAACTCTTTCTATGTTTTGTCATCATCAAAAAAGAGGAGAATGTTGACTCACAGTTTTGAGCTGAAAATTTTTAGGTGAATGTTACTGATATGAATACAAAGCTCATTACAAGAAGTGTAAGTCATGTTACACTAAGTGACATTTGAGGTAGTAGATATAAAGCTTTGTACAAGACACTCTGAAGAGGAACAAGTCACACAGTGTCTCAATGGGACATCTACAATGCACGTTGCATATTTGTCTATGCACGTTATACCTGCAGATGTCATAAAATCAGAATTTCTCTTTCATCTCACAATGATTACTTCGGGACCCACAACGGCTATATTCTGGAGTCTGCCTATAAATAGAGGTCTACACTTCAGAGAGAGTGAGAACGTCTTTAGAGTGTGCCCAAGCTTTGCTAATTTCATTCTTGACTTTCTCCCTCTAAGTGCTCTTAAGTTCTTACACTCCAACCAAGATTTTGAGTTGTTATTTGGTTTCTGAGTTAGTGTGAGAATATTTTTCCTTATTTGAGAAATTTACTATAATCAAGCTTTGGTGTTAAAGTTTGAGGGTAGTTTAGATTTGCTTGTTATTGCCTTTAAAAACAAGTAGTTGTTGGTTTTCTCATTTTGGTCCAGCAGAAACAAGGTTGTAAAGGTTTCTTGTGGGCCTGCAAAACAAGAAGTGTAAAGGTTTTCCTCTACCCGGAAGTGAGGAAGAATCATAGTGGATTGTAAACTCTCTAGTGAGCTAGAGGAGTGGATGTAGATCAAGAAGGACTGAACCACTATAAATCTTGGATTTGTTTCTCTATCCCTTACTCTTTTTACGTTCAACTTTTGTGGTTGTGTTGGATTGAGCTATTGTTTTGTTTACCAAAAGATTACAAAAAGTTTTCAAAACATTTTAGTTCTTAGCAAGAAATCCAATTCACCCCCTCTTGGATTGCCATATTGGGATTATACGTGCGTAGTGCATGCATCCATCAGAGTTCTTGTGCACTTTGTTTATCTTCAGAGTGCTTTTTTTAAGTCCAGCTGCTACTGTCTAAAATCTTTTGCTACTGCGTGCATAGCACTTCTGCTATGTGCATTGATTAGCCATATTATGCGCATAGTACTAGTCTTCCACTTGTGTTGTCGTTTCCAAAGATCATAGCTTTGATTCTTTACGTGATTGTGTCAGGAAATATTCAATTTCAAATTCCTGAGGAACGTATGATTGATTTATTAGTTTCTAACCTCGTCCTCATCTATGTGCTTAACATCCATCCTACGTGCGTAAATGGATTTCATCAAAGGTGACACCTTCACTCTTCTATGAGCATTGCGCAAAGGATCAATGTGTCGCTGACTTATCTTATGAACACTCTTCAGTTTTCATTTGAAAATCATCTATGCTCATTGAGCTTGATTCTACGTGTGTAGTGTGATGTTACTTCCAGACCAAGGAATACTTCTGTTCAACTACGTGCATTGGACGCCTCCAACGCGCATAGAAAAATCCTAGAGCATTCTGTCTTCTAATACAACATGTCTACATGTGCTTCATACTGTACTATGCGTATTACATATGATCTACATGCTTTTTTTCCTGTTCTACCCGCATAATGTCAATTCTGGAAAACCCAGTATAACTCTGACTTGATAAACATGCATAGATCATGGAACAAAGTACTTAGATCACACATCAACACACTTAGATGGTTATATAACATGTGTAGCTTAACTATTTCAAATTTTTATTAAATCATCAAAACTTAGAAGGAATTTACATGTTGGACAAAATTGGTTCAACAAAAACTCATTGTCACTTTTCTCCATTCTTACAACACACCCATCCATCGACAACTTAAACAACTTATGTAACAATTTGTCATTTATCAACATGTCAACTTCATTCACCCTACTAGAAACTCTGACGTTGCCATAACCTAGCACACTTTCTTCATCTTTGTTTTCCCACAATCTAGCATTGGTATAGAATTGTCTAACAAGAGCAGGGTAGTAATCATCACCCATGGCATAGAAATTTCTTATCCCAAACCTACGAAAATATGATTCAATAACCAGTCCACCCTCACTTAATGAACAAAAATTAAACAACTTTGAATCAAAAAATTCAAATCCAGCTCAAGTCTTAAACAACATAGCAGCTTGCAAGTCAAAAAATCTCTCTGAATCAAAATCTTCCTCAATTACAATGCCCTTCTTCTTTTTGGCACTCTTAGAAGGAGAGGAAACTGGAATACCTTGTTTTGTGAACACTGGTTGTTCCTAAGCACTTCATGGCCTCTTCAAACCTTTAGAAGATTCTCCCTTTTTCAGATTTCTTTTGAGTATCGTGAACCATCTTCACTCGAATCTTGGTCTTTTTTGTTTGGTGATGCTACTTGAGAGTTATGGTTTTTGGGTGCATTAAGGTTTTCCAAAATTTTAGGGAAATCAAAGTGAAATAGGGTTATGGAGTGCTTTAAAAGTGTTTGGGTTTTGTTTTTGAGTGAGACAGAGGAGTCAATTTTGAGAGAAAAGTCAGGCGAGAGTGATTTTAGGTTTTGAAATTGGAAATGGGAAATTTGAGAGGGAAACAATGATTTTGGGTTTTTATGCAGGTAAAATCATCTATGTGCATAGTAGAGTATCCTCCCTACGTTGATAATAAGTCTGTGAAGACCTATGTACTTAGAACACCCATCTGCGTGCATAGATATGGCTTCAAAAATTTTGGTTGAAACTATTTAGAAAAGTGGATAAAGCTCTAGGTACGCAACACCAAGTTCTACATGCTTAGAAGAGACAAATTGGCATCTAAGTACTTTCTTCGAATCCAAGTGCACAGAGCCATTCTCCATTTTTTATGTAGCGCGCATAGACCATTCTACATGACTTATTCAAGCATAGCTTTATGTACGTTCCACCATCCTCTATGTATGTACGTCTACCAACCCAAAAACCATTGCTTCTACTTCTCATACTAGGTGCTTTGATCAATATTCAAAGCACTTAGACCAACCTATGCTTGATACGCATAATTCACATCATCTTGACAACGCGCACAATACACCTCTAGCATGCATAGAAGAAACCCATAAAATCTCCAATGTTCATCTGTGATAGTCTACGTACACAGAACCTTTGTAACTCACTTACCTCCTAAAACTGATAAACCCAGAACATATTTGTTGATTATGTTTATATATCTCTTTACAAGGGCTTAGAAAATTTTTTGCATTCATATTTGCATAATCCTAACCAAATGACAATGATGGAATCCTTGAGTTGATGTTTTTTCTTGATGGAAATTGATAGGAAGTTTGGCTCTATGATTTCTGATGTTGTCCAACGTGTTTTTGGTCTTCTTTTGATGTATTTATAGCCCTTTGAATCAATATGACCATTGCTTTGAAGAATATAGCCGTTAGAGTGCATTTAATGTTGTTTATGCCATTCTCACATAC
>CAODLS011335691.1:0-11328 GCA_948243855.1 Flueggea neowawraea | reverse complement strand
GTGTTGGGGTTTGAGTGTACTGGGTTGACTCGGAAGGATAAGTATCTGTTGCTTGGAGGGAATGATGGGAAGGTGGAGTCCCTTAATGGCAAGAAGTGAATTTGGTGATTTTGGAGGTAAGTGTCATTTTGTGAGATAGTTTTACGTTGTGTTTGAAATGGTAAAACTGTTGGAGACAGAAATTATTTATGTATTCAGAATTTTGATGTAAGGTTGCATAATGTGATTGATTATTGATCACCATGAATGATTAATTAGCATATATTTGTGTTTACTTTTGCATTTGATGATTGAGAACCAAAATTTGTTGGTATCTTAGGAAAATTGTGTAATGTTTGTTGGTAACTTGGAAAAGATTATGTAATCAAGCTTCATATAATGCCAGCATCTTTTACAATTCTTAGGAATATTCACATTTTTCTTTGACACATAACCAAGTCAATTGAAGTGGCCTTGACGTATAATATAACCAATTTAATCAAATAAGGTGATCTGCATGATCATAATCTTCGGGATTCTTTGAAACTCGACAGAGCAAACTCGAGTATAGCGTTATAGATAAGTCCCGACAAAATATTACCTCCAACAAGAAAGACAAATTAACAATCTTTAATCAAGTCAAATCTGACCCATTATTTGACTTAAAATAATTAAATTTTTGAACTTGATCTTACTCAACAATTAAATTTAATTGATTTCATCATTTATGATCGAGTTAATAAAGTACTTTGATGTCTGGGAATCATATCCAATTATAATTGCTATAATGTAGCTAAAGATGTTTAGGTGTTTTCCTTGATCATAGTTCCTTAATCACAGTACTCAAATAATGATGCTTCAAATAGAAATTAGGGCTCATTTGTTGATAACAACATTTTTGGGCTCATTTATTGATAACAACATATAGTATATTTTGTAGAGCATATAACATATAACATTTTATTAAAAGATGTATTATTTTTCTATTTTTTTACTATTCATTCATCACCAATCATTCAAAATTCTATATAGTGTAGTGCCAAATGAACCTTTAGTCATAAAAGGTTTTAGTGTAAAAACATAGATATTTTCTTGTTTTCATATGCACAGGTGCACAATGTATGATTTTTTTAATAGTTAAAACTCCATATATTATATGAGTCGAACGCACCTCTTATGAGACGAGTCTAAGGCATCTTAGTTTAGCTCCTTCCCCTAGTTTTAGTGGTAGTGCTACTGTGACAATACTTGGTTTCAACAAGTTCAGCTATGATTCTTCGAATATTTAGTAGCGAAAGAGAGCTCGCATGGTTACACGTAATAAAAATATACTACCGTTGATCGTCCCCTCCTCCTTCTCATTGTCAAAAAAATATCCAAGTACAAGCACCCAACAAGTTGAACCTCTTATTTTTTCTCTCTGAAAATTAGCAATTGGAGTTGGATACTTGGGGACCACTTTATTGCTACTCTAAAGTATATGCGAATTTGATTTTTGGTGGAGGAATCTATGCATATGCATTTTCGAACCCCAAAACAATCACGTTCAAGATGGAAGCATATGAAAATGTTTGAATGACGTGAAGCTTCTCTCTTGCTTTATGTACTTAAATTAGTTTATAAAATATCAGTAAATTCAATGATAAATATATCGATTCTATATTTCAAAAAGTAAAAATCCAAATTTAAAAAAAAATAAAAATGGAGTTTTTTTTTTAACAAAGGGAATACTTCTTTTTTTTCATGAAATCAAAAGCAATTTGCTTTAATCCAAATTAGCGGCCAATGTGCCTACAACACAATTAGGGGAATATAACTCCAAACATAGAGACCTAATAGAGAATTCGATACTCTAGCGAGTGTATGCGGAACACTATTTGCAAATTGCTTTACAAACTCAACTCGAACATTTGATGGAGTTAACAAAAGAAATTTGCAATCCTAAATAACAGTTCCAAAGTAATCCTTTGAAATCAAACATAATTCCCAAGATCATTTTGTATTTGAACGACAAAAAAAATTGAATCTAATAAAAGGTAATATAGTTCAAGTAGGTTGATTGAACTGATAAAACCCTCACTTTCATGTATTGAAGGCGTGAGTTTGAACCTACTAAAAAGAAAGAGGTTAAAACAAGATGTTAAAAAAAAGGTTGTGAGATTCCACGTCAGATCATTAGAAATTCATTAACAAATCATTACTTGTCATGCAGACAAGTCGTATATCCCACGTGTCGATAACCACATTTTTGAGATGGAAAAAGGAATGACCTTTTTTCCGGTGACGTCAACGCAACCTTTTGCGGTTGAGAACACCTCTCTTTGTTCTCCTCGGTAGTGACGGCCAAGATTCCCTGCAACTCCCACTTTTCAAAAATACCCCTGTTACTCCTCCCAATTTACCCACTAACCAACAAAAACCTACCACAATTCCGCTGTTCCCAGGGGCATTCCAATAAATTCGATACGTGGCCGTTTCTATACAATTTGCTCACTAGGATGCATGCCACGTGTCATCTCTCGACCCTCCTTTGCTGGTTATTTGAACACCACTGAGATTTTTCCCGCTACTGTGAATAAAGAGATTATAAGAGGAAAAAAAAAAAGTAACCCTTTCAGTTTATCCTCTCTCTGGTCACACATACGAGAACGAGAGAGTGAGCCGAGAAACGCTGTCGTTTTGCGAATCCTCAAATGGTATAATCCAACTCTTTTTAGCTTTCCTCAGGCACTGAAGCAATGGCTGTCGGCGGTTTGGTTTCGAACCGGAACTTCGGTTCCTTCATCGGCTCCGGTACTGTTGTTTCTCACACTACTATGACTTGCATGTTCGGAAAATTTAGTTGCATTTCAGTTAATTGTTGAGTTTCTCTGCTGCCTGTTGATTGAAACTTGTGATTGATTGCTCAGTTGAAATCATTGTCTGTTCGGATTTTTACTTTTATGTGTACTTGTGTTTGTGATGGATTCCGTGAAATGGATAAGGCTCTGTTTGTTGAGGTTTGGTTTTTACATTTATGCATAATTGTGTTTGTTGAGTTTTGATTTTTACTTTACTTTTATGCATAATTGTGTTTGTGATGGATTTTGTGAAATGGATAAGGCTCTGTTTGGTTCATTCTTTGATAGTTTTTCTTTTTAAAATTTCTTTGAATTAAAGGGAAAGTATATTACCGGAAGCACAAATGTGAAATGATAATTCCAGTTGTTGTAGAGACCGCTGCATTGCTGATATGCTGGTGAACGAATTCTTAATAATTGGGAGTGATGTAGTTCAGTAATCATTAGTAGTGTTTAATTAGTGAAATTAAACCAAAAAAAAAAGGAAACAATTTTACTTTTCAAAAATAGCAATTATTTCTCTATCTTGCTTCCTAGAAAAGCAAGGAAATAATAAATGTTGCCAAACATTTCATGAGCGAGTTGATGGAGCTTGTATAGCACAAATGGTAACTTTTATAAAAAATTAAGGATTGTTGATTGTTTACTCTTGGAAGCTTCGCCTGGCTGTATTAGTACAGATAGTGCCAGATTCCTCTGTGCACATGCCGACGATACTCCTAAGATGAAACCATTTTGCCCGCTGTCAAATTGCTGATTTGGCATGATACCTTTATTTCTGAGTCATCTAGCTCTATACATATAGAATTCAAAATTTGTTTCAAGTAATGCCTGCATTTAGTTAGCTTTCCAAGTGCAGCTTTTTTCCTTAAAGTATTGGATTTGGATTTGTGCAGGAAAACTTTGCGAAATTAAACAAGCTACTTTGCGTCGATCAGGCATTGCTGCTCCACAGTGTGCACTAGGGAGCATTGTCTGTGGAAAGTTACATGGCCTTGCTACTTATCATTTTTCTGCATTCCATCAAGCTGCTTGTCATTCAGCTGAAAAAGGTTTGAAACCATTGTCCATTTATTCTTGTCAAGCAAATCAAGGAAGATGTAAGTCGTATATATGTTCAGATCTGTCACCTGGTAATTCGATTAAGTCTAACAAGTGGCAATACTGGCATTTTGGCAATGCCAAAATTAATAGAACTCGTGCTTATTATAAGTCTGAGGAGTACGACATACAAGACCCACTGAATTCGGCCGAGGGATCAGGTGAAGCTGTTTTAGTAGAAAATGCTCCTTGGTGGCAACACTTCCCAAAGATATGGGTTATTGTGTTGCTCTGTTTTGCAGCATTTCTATTGTGTAACATGGATCGGGTGAGTATCTCCTTTAGAATTTGCTAACATGTAATAATCTATTGTTTTTTCTGGACTTGGTACACATCCTGAAAGTTAGAGTGCTATTACTTTCTTAATTTAGTTAAAGTTTTGCGAGGTGCCACGACCGGCATTTAGCAATCTAAAATGTTGTATTAGAGTTTTGCTGCTGAGCAAACGTGAGCCAGCAATTGAATTCATCAAATGTGCCCAATATCCTAATTATCCATTTGCTTGTATAATATGAATAACTTATTGAAATGTTCACCATAGGTAAATATGAGCTTTGCAATACTTCCAATGTCGCAACAGTTCAACTGGAACAGTGCAACTGTTGGCTTAATTCAGTCTTCATTTTTCTGGGGCTATTTGCTCACTCAGGTATGTATCCGTGTGACCAGAGTATCTCAGAAATGTCAGGAACTTGGCATTTGTAGTTCCAATTTTTTTTTCTTTTATTTAAGTCCTCTCATTTTGATGTTAATGCTCGTATTTTTTTTTTGTGCCCATGAAGTTAGAAAACATTTTGAATCTTCGTTTTTTTGCCACACTAGATTGTTGGAGGGATAAGGCCTGACAAAATTGGTGAAACGTTGGTGTTGGGGTTTGGAGTAGTCTGGTGGTATATAGCTACAATTTTGACTCCCATCGCTGCAAGAATTGGACTCCCTTTTCTGTAATGCGCGCTTTTATGGGCGTTGGCGAGGTCAGTTTCCTTTCTATTTTTCTTGTTCTATAAATGGTTGAAATATTAAATCATATACAGGATAAAGGAAGATAACTTTGAATTAATCTTTATTGTGGTAACTCTTCGGAGAACTTACAAATTGTGATTCCAGTCTTTCTTGTTGTTACTAGTTTTACTCTTCCATTGTTTTCACTGCTCAGAATGCTTTTTGTTTCATTAGAATATTCTGGCATGGTATTATAAGTTTATTTTCAAGTTCAACTTATCTTTAATCTGAGCTTCTTCAGTCTAAATGAGTGATATTTCTTTGGGTAAGGAGTGTTCTCCTTGATGTCCATCAACTTCTTATGCAGGGTGTTGCTATGCCTGCTATGAATAACATAATTTCTAAGTGGGTTCCTGTGTCAGAGAGAAGCAGATCACTTGCCATGGTTTATAGTGGCATGTATCTTGGTTCTGTGACAGGATTGGCTGTTTCTCCCGTGCTAATCCATAAGTTTGGATGGCCATCTGTGTTCTACTCCTTTGGCTCCCTAGGAAGTATCTGGTTTGCATTATGGCTATTAAAGGTAATGTCTCGTTTTCATTTGTGTTTTAGTGGACAACTCTCATTCATGAGGAAGATCATTAGAACATTTAATAGTGTAGATATAGATGCATGTATGACTTCAGATTGCTGTCCAGTCCAGGGAATTAATTCTGCCGCTTTGTTTAATTTCACCTCAGGCATACAGCTCACCAAAGGAGGATCCAACACTTAGTGCACAGGAAAAAAAGCTTATCTTGGGTGACAGTGTATCAAAAGAACCTGTTTCTGTCATTCCTTGGAAGTTGATATTGTCAAAGGCTCCTGTTTGGGCTTTAATCATTTCTCACTTCTGCCATAATTGGGGAACCTTTATTCTTTTAACATGGATGCCTACATACTATAATCAGGTACTTTATCCATTCTAGAGTAACTTATGCATGATCTGTGGCTAATGGACCAATTCATTTTTGAACAGAGGGGCCTGGATATTGAAATTTTCCTTTTCACTTTGTCTGTGTTTTATCCAGACATTTAAAACCTAAAAGATGTATATTTATAGCGATGAAAAAATATCACATCCATCTCTCCGTTTTGTCTTCAGTCTTGTCTCTTGTAATTCACATCAAACCTAACTTCAAACCCATCTTAAAGGTTGAATCCTTTTCCTTTTCGAAGATGTTTGCTTATCACTGCTGATTCTAATTTGTTATATGATGCGAGTAATGAGATTTCATTCATAGCTATAAAATGTGAATTAATGAATTAATGTGATATGGCTCACCCAAAACATGTCAAATGTACACATGTTCAATATTCAGTCATAGCAAATATGCAGAGTACTTTATTTTTCTGAATTTCTTAATAGATGCAAAGTTAGTGAAAGATGTTTGACTAGCAATTTTTTTTGTGTTTCTTTATCTCATTAATAAATACTAAGGTCCATTTCCATTTTCCTTGCTATTTGTGATTTTTTTCAGGTTTTGAGGTTTAACCTCACTGAATCTGGACTATTCTGTGTCTTGCCATGGTTGACCATGGCCCTTTTTGCAAATATAGGGGGCTGGATTGCTGATACACTTGTAGGCAGAGGTCTTTCCATTACAGCAGTTC
This sequence comes from Flueggea neowawraea, assembly GCA_948243855.1. Taxonomy (NCBI): domain Eukaryota; kingdom Viridiplantae; phylum Streptophyta; class Magnoliopsida; order Malpighiales; family Phyllanthaceae; genus Flueggea; species Flueggea neowawraea. The sequence continues at coordinate 4,813 of CAODLS011335691.1, read as the reverse complement.
GAAAGGCAAGTGCCAGTTTACTCTGTTTTTCTTTTTTGGTATCATCTGGAGTTCCATTTTCCGAATCCTTTTGGTAGGTAAAGACATACTGATATTGTTGTATCATGTTGGTGTTTGGTAATTTGTGCTTTCCAAACAAGTATACCTGCCGAGTAGCCATACCATAATTGTTTGACTGTATAGAACTTTCTTTTCAGGCGGATAATTTGGTTTGTTTATAAAATTCATTTTATGCATTAAGTATATGAGTGTGCATATGGATGATGACTATGAGCAAGAAAACAAGGTTAAACCATTGAATTTAGAAAATCTGAAGGGCCTTCTTTCACAAACCTCTCTCCTGGATGAAGTGGAAAATTGTAATTATTTTTATGTTTCACGAGTGAACATGTGTTTGATTCACCTTTTTGAACTTCCCTGCTGTTTTTTTTCCCTCTATTTCTTTCTGTTGTTCTATTTATTCTTTTCTAAGCACCTCTTTTGTTGCAGATTATGCAATGAATTGGATTTCTAGGTCCAGCCTTCTTCCTTACCCAGCTGAGCCACATCAGAACTCCTGCTATGGCAGTATTGTGCATGGCATGCAGTCAGGTTTATTTTTGCCTTATTTGAGCTTCAGATGAGCTTGAATTTCATTTCTTTTGCCTTCAATATTTGTAGCTTCTCGATCATAACTGGAAGGGTTCTTTTGTCTTTGGTACCACAAAGTTTTAGTTGCATGGGCAACTGAGGACGTAACCTTCCAATGATTAATTCTCTTCATACAAAGTGTGTTTTGGACTATGAGATTTAAATATTCTAAGGATTAAGGCATAGTAGAAGTTGCTTAGGAAAATAGTGGAGAAGTAGTTTAAAAAAATATTTGCCACTGAGTCCAAAAATCATCAATTTCCTGTCAATGTTAATGGTAATTAAATACAGATGGTTCCCACAAGAACAGAATTGCAGTTTAAAGATTATACATGAGCATGACCTCTCTATTTCCTTAAAGTCTTCCGTAGATTGACCCTGACTTGCTTTTTTGATGACAGGGATCTGATGCTTTCTCTCAGTCAGGTCTCTACTCCAATCACCAAGATATTGGCCCACGCTACGCAGTCAGTTAGTTATTGTTCGAGAACAAAATTTGTGTCTCAATTAATGAACTGCAAAAAGCACCATTTCTGTTGTGTTCCCCGTATTCTAATTTCCTTTATAGAACTTGTTTGCTAGGAAAATGATGTAATTGCTTGTCATTTAGCTATCCTTGTTTATTAATTCTAAAAACTTGATAACCTATCTGTTCGGTTTATTTTTCATAATCCAATTATTTGTAAAAATCTGGGCAAATATCATTTTAAATTTTATAGAATTCATTAAAAAAATGTGAGCCTGTAGATCCTAATAAACATTGCCTTTGCAGGGAGTTTTGTTAGGACTATCAAATACTGCGGGCGTGCTCGCTGGTGTCTTTGGTACTGCTGCTACCGGCTACATCCTTCAAAAAGGTGAGACCACGCAACTAATCTCCTAGCATAGTCTATAGTAGGGAACTATGTTCCTTTATGAATCATTCGAGTTTGGTTACTTCGTCCTGCAGGTTCTTGGGATGATGTGTTCAAGGTCTCTGTGGTATTGTACATCATAGGCACATTGGTCTGGAACTTTTTCTCAACCGGGGAGAAAGTTCTCGACTAGAAAATGAGCATCAAACGTTGAATAGGGCAGAAGAAATGCAAGTACAGGGCAAAAATACAGTAGACGTAAGGACGTAATTGAAAAGGTAGTAACATGAACTTGGGAAGTGTGGAAGGAAGATATATGAGTGTACATGCAAGGGCAAAAAAGTTTGCTGAACAATCAGCGCCGGCCAACGGAGTTTTACTACCACCATCGGAGTCCATAGTTCGCTCCCTTCGTGTTTTCAGTGTTGGCTTTACTTTTAGACCATTTTCCAGTTAATGCCATTCCCTTTCATCCCTTACAATTTTCAAAGTTTAGTTTCTGATGTAGAGGACGGCCAATTTTGCACCCATACACAACTCACAAGTCAGAATAGTACATGTCATACTATCTAAGCAAAACTAGAATAAACAGTGTCTCACAATATAGATACTAGTTTGATCTTTGAAGCATTTCATTTTTAATAGGGCATAACAAGTGATGCAATTTGCGAACATCGACAAGCTGTTGATTCAGTAGTTTGCTTGTTATTCTAAACGAATTTTATGCCATCTCCTCGAGCCATACGAGCAAAGGCAGCCTGCATATTAACCTTTTATCATCTTTAGTAGAGTTAAAATGGAAGGTCTCATGTTAGAGTAACATAGAAAATCATGTTAAGAGTAAATTTGGTCGTTAACTATATTTATGAGCTAGCTACTTAGAACCAACGGATCATGACAAGTCATGCTAGCTCTCCAACATCGCCCTAAGTTACAACATGTCATCTTTTGTTATAGTTGATCAAATCAGGTAATTCTACGGGCTTAGTTGGGCAAGAATTTGGAAGAGCTTATTCTTATATATTTTCTAATAAAATTTTATGTCATTTATTAACATATGGCCATTTTCGCTTTGCTCAACTCTATTTTGTTTTTCTTTTTCAGATCATGTTGTTCATTGTTTGAACTGCTTCCTTTTTTGGCTCTCTTCTTAGGTTGTATTTTACATTTGTAAATCTTACTTTCTCTTCGTTTTCAATATAATTGAGCTCAAGAGCATGAAGAGATTACAAGATAAATGTCAACCTAGTTGAGATGTCTCTATTGTAGTAACTGATTATTGAAATTCAAGTTTTTAATAAAAAAAACATATTACCATTTATCTAATTATCTCTAAAATTCTTAATCTCCTAAATAGGCCATATGTATTAAGTTAAATATATATATATATTTATATATATATATATATATATATGTCAAATTATATCAAAATAAGAATAAATTAATAATCTGACTTGAGTAGCTAGAAGAGTTAAAGAATTCTTACTTATTTTGACGAATTCCTTAATGTTTTAGAAGACATTAAAGCAGGAAAATTAAGGAACGGCCAACACCATTATCAACAACCAATGACGCAGCAAATATTTAATTGCAAGGCAAAAGAAAAAACAAGGACAATTCAATAAATGAACTCTTTATCATTTCAAATAATGAGCATCATTATTTTGATAGCCGTAGCCTCAATTACAAAAACCATCATCAAATAATAAAAATGAAAAGTCTCTAAAAACATATAAATATTGACAAAACAAACCAAACCCAACCCAAAAGATAAATAACCAATTTAACCCAAAGTAAAAAAGAAAGAATTTATGAAAATTTCGCCAAATTTGCCCCTACAAAATAGAGAAAAAAACCCGACAAAATTAAATAAATACAATTAACAAAAGATCAATGAGTTCAAAATACTCACTCCATCCTCCTCCTCTATGAATGATCATGCAATCTATACTATGATCATATTTGTGTATATTTATATATTTATATATAATTATTATTATTTATATATTTATGTGATTAAGAGAAGCTCCAATCTCTTCTCTCTCTCTCTCTCTATGTCACTCTATCTTTCCCTCTCCCCCTCTCTGTTCTCTCCATTCCTGTGATGCCATGTAAGAAAAAGAAACAAACTTAATACCACAGAGAAAACTTGCCCCACCACTTTATATTGAATGAAACCCTAAAAAGTGCATGCATACATGTATTGTATATATGCATTGCTGACTTGTGCCTTCACTTCCACATGTATTGTACTCACCTCCTTAATTGCCCCAACTACCATCACTCCCTCCTCCTTAATTTCCTCCACCACCACCACCACCTCCATTACATCTACCCTCAACCACCTCTCTTCCCTTCACCTTCTTCATCACTCTCTCTATTATGGGTCCCATTTCCCTCTTGTGCACATTCACTTTCAATCCGTCCTTCATGAAAAGCGTCAGTGACATCTTCTGCTCCACCTTGTGCCCTTCCACCTCCGTGATACGGTGACGAAGCAACACCGCCGCCGCCACCGACTTCATTTGCAGATATGCCAAGTCCTTCCCGAGACAAATTCTTGGTCTGGCGTTAAATGCCACGAACTTGTAAGAATCATGCTTGGAGCTCCATTTTCCATCATTGGTCAACCATCTTTCTGGTCTGAACTCCAAGCAATCCTCTCCCCAAGTTGTCTTCATCCTCCCCGTCGCGTAGATCGAATACGTCACCGACGACCCAGCCGGAACGTACGTCCCGTCAGGCAATACGTCGTCGTGTACAACATGCTTCGAGTCTTGTGGTACGGACGGGTATAGCCTTAGGGTTTCTGATAATGCTGCTTTTAAATACACCAGTTTGTCCAACTCCTCGAACGCCAACGGCTCTTCGACCCATTTCGCCACGTCATCGCATCGTGTCTCGATCATTACCGTGCATAATTCTTCCAGGACTTTTTCTTCCACTGATGGGTTTTGGGTGAGAAGATAGAAGAACCAGCACAGAGCCACTGATGACGTGTCTCGTCCAGCTAGGATGAAGTTGAGTGCCACGTGTTGAAGAAAAGTGTCTGAGTAGCACTCCTTTTTCCTCATGAACCGCGAGAGCAAGTCATCGTGTGGATCCTCGTCTTTTTGTAGGTTTTGTAGCTGTTGCTTACGTGTCGCGATCACGTCCGTTAAATACTCGTCTAGCTGAACCAAGCTTCTGCTCAAGCTGACTTCCATTCCTAGCCGAAGCCATTTCCTCAGCTTCCATACAACTTCAGGCACAATAAACCTTTGCAATGAAGCTTCAGTGGCTCGATCAAAAGCCGAAGCGAAGCCGTTTTTGGGGAGTTCAGGAGCGCA